>BHDV01009067.1:223316-234172 GCA_005406045.1 Adoxophyes honmai | reverse complement strand
ATATAGCATAATGTTCAGGAAGCAAAACACTATCGAGTCGTATACAAATTTTAAAATGTTTTTAAAATGAAATGTTGTCAATTATTGACAATACAATCATGCAAATAGTAGGTCTTAAAGGACAGCAAGGGTAATTTATGGTTATACGTCGCCGCTTATATTTTGTAATCTCCTTTACGTTCCAAGTGATTTCAGGTGTGATATTTACACCCACAAATTTAACGGATTTTGATGTTGAGATATCTGGAAATTTGGGGGGTAAAGGACAAATTTTACGAGATATCAAAATTCTAAGAATGCAGTTCGAAAGAGCTTTAAATTCTGAACAAAACTGTATATTTAACTCATTTTCGGTAATTTGTCCTTTACGACAATTGAACCTAAAGGTATCGACATACATATTCTCACGCCTGTAGGTATTCCCAACAGGGGTAGGCAGAGCACATGAATTAAAAAGCCCAGTGCCACGTTTAGCAATTTCAGGGTAACCAACCTGATGGTTAAACGTGATATAGCAGTGACAGGTTGCTAGCCCATTGCCCACAATACACTAATCCTTTCCCAAAGTCGACTCTTACGACACCCACGTGAGGACCCGGGGGAGGTGCTATTCTAACCCGGCACCGCACGGAGTAAAAAAAAAACTGAATTTAAAATTACTGGTAAAAATTTAATGACTCAGTAAAATGTGGCACTATCTTCCGGTCTATTAGGCATATCAAAAACAACAGCACCTAAAGTAAGGCCAACCAGACGAGATAAATAATGTAAACAAAGTTTCAGAGGTTGACGCCATAATTGCATACGAGTGAGAAGGATAGAGATAATAATCTGACTACCGCCATGTATCTCAGTAACGGTACCATTGTTTATGTTTATTATCTCGTCTGGTTGGCCTTACTTTACTTACTAGTACTGCTGTTCTGTTGGAGTAAAACAGTGTGGTTAGCGGGTAAGATGATGGTAGCTATTTGGACAGTCAGCACGAGATCGTGCCTACCTGCAAACTGCCTCCAAAACACAAATTAGCATAAAAAATAAAAACGCAAATCCGTAAACGCGCATTCAGCGGATACAATAAAAAAATCAATTTAACGAGTTAAAACAAGGTAATGGGCTGAACCAATAAATGTCGACCCTTATCACGGTATTAAACCGCAATTTATTTATGTTATTCCATTGGTATCAGTTCGACAAGATCACGCACTGCGGGGTCAATCTTTAGAAAACCCTCTAAAAACTAAATTTCCCCAGAAAGCCCCAACTATTATAATAATTATGATTATACATTTGAGCCTTGCTGTTCAAAAATTAGTGGGATTTCACACATACATACAATCACGTCTGTATTCCCAAATGCGTTAGGCAGAGCGTACGAAACGTTACATAGACAAACCATGACTATTACACGTTCCGTGGATACTTTCAGCATAGTTTTAGGTAATAAACAGACGAAGGCATAATAGTGACAGATTTCTAACCTGTTGCCTTAAATATACAACCTATGAAAACAGATGGAAGAGGTAGAAAAATATTGACAGGTTGCTAGCCTGTCGCCTACGTCATATTTAAACCAATTTCCTAGTCGCCTCTTACGACATCTACGTAAGAAATGGAGAGGTGTTATTCTAGACCCGACACCACAGGGAGGAAAAACTAGTGTCAATATAAAACCTGAGAGTATCCGTTATATTTGTATTTTGTGAAGGTTTACGTTTAAAACAGAATCCAACGCTTACTATTGGATTCTAAATTCCCATTTAAACATCATTACGGGCCACTTTACTGAAAATTACCATTGCTAATCGTAGACGAGTAACTGTTTCGAATTCCCATAACGAAACGTCGTAAGTCAATTCGATAGGCGTGTGACATACGTCCTTTTGTTCTGCGTCGGAATAATTTAGGGAATGAACGCATTACTATGCAAGGCGGTCTCTTGATTATCCTAAAACTAGACTTATGCAGCTGTTAGTGCGATTTATAGAGTTTGTTGAGACAATAGGCTGTTTAAAAGTGTACGGTGTGATCATTCACACTGTGCACTCTATTTATCAATGAATTTGATTAGGGTTCCGTAGCTCAATAAAGGTATTTGCTGTTTTAGGGGGCTACTGGGCTAAAAGTTTTTTTGATAAATCTGCATTTTATTTGAGCTGTCTTAGTTGATGCTAGTTTTGTTTGTCTTTACAGTCTACAGCATGTATCTTGGCAAGGTTTTGGAGTAGAGGGGGTAAGTTTACACCTCGCTTTACCATAAAAAAATCGATGCGCGTAAAATCCTAAATTAGATTCTGGGGACTGTAGTTAGTTGATGTTGTACTTTTTATTACAATGTTATTTATACAATAGTTTTATTTATGTGACTGCTAATCAATAAAAGTCACTAATGTACAAGTGTAGTTTATAAAAAGAGCCCGACGAACGAATTTCATAAGGAATCATATTTATGTATTTTAATGGCTAATCGCGAACAGTCGTCTGCAATAACCTGAAGTACCTAAATTAACACGTTAGCTGCGGTAACAATTCTTCAAGTTTTCCCTCTAGTGCGTTACTAGGTCAAAACGCCTAAGACGTACACTTTCGGGTGGTGCGGCATTAGGTCTAAAGACCTTTAAGGGTAGAGGTCGATATAACTTCAATTATTTCTCTGAAAATCAATAAAATCACGCAAATTTGGTATCTATGCTGTTTTAATTGAGTATATTTATGCCCCACTGGCTTCGCCCGAGGTTCCCAATTGTTATATATGAGAAAACCGTAAAAAAAAACATTAGGTTTTTAGACCTAATACCGCACCCAATCAATGCCAAATTTAAGGTTTATATTAGTGATGGGGAAAAAATAGTCGATAAGTAAAGTAATAAAATATGTTTATTGCAGGTAACATTTTATAGTGTTTAAAAAACACAACTTATACCTGCATGTAACATTTACACAATATCTTTTTTGGCATTAAACACAAAGAGATTTCTTTATTTTTCAGATTTTTTTGGGCTTGTTGATCTTGAAAGTGCACCAGTACTTGATCCCGGTTGAATAATAATACTCCCAAGTAGTGTTATCTTACGTTTTGCACTATCACTGTTAAATAACATGCCAATATCGTAATGACGTCATGCACTAACCACTACACAGCACAACACTAACTTAAAATGTCCTCCAATCAGTGCGACATTAGGTTGATATGCCTGTTATTTTATATTAGGCCTACAGACCTAATATTCGCAAGTAATTACCATTTTATTTTTCAGTGCGATATTAGGTCTAAAAGCGTAATTCTATTTTTATTATCAGAACTAGTAGCCCTTTTATAAATATTCACAAAGCTATATTTGTCTCCTTTGTACTCTGAACAATCTACGAAATACACGCTTCGCACGAACGTGAGTACACCATATTTTCCTCCCGCACCGACTGGGAGTCGACGTATTAGGCCCATAGGCCTAATATCGCAGCGAACGTGTTAATATATGTTTTATTAATAGTTCAAAGATAACATTTACACAATATAAGTGCAAACAACGGTTAAAATGGCGGCAAAATTTAAAAAATGGCGCATCGGCGTCACAGCCTCGCACCGCCAGCCGCGCTAACCTCGTGTTCCAAATTTGACGTACTTACCTAATTTAAATTTCGTCTTCTTTGAATCATCAACTGTTTTATGATGTTCGAAATGTTACATTGACAGGCAATTTTATACCTAAAGGCTACTCTCAAATTTTGTTGGATAACATAGATAGCATAGACCAGTAGCGCTAATTGTCTAACACACCAAAAATCTACATCGTTTTTAATTTGACAGTTTCAGTGTCAGTTCGCTTTGAAATGTTTCAAATTATTGGTCTCAACTGTCAAATTAAAAACGATGTAGATTTTTGCTGCAGTTACCTAATACTTTTCAACTAAGATTGTGTGCTCTATGGGTGACGTTTGCACGCTTTCAAGAAAAACTTTTTTAAGTAAAACGATAGAAAAGTCTACGCATTTCAAGTGACAGATTTTAAATTGTCCATTTCGTATCAGAAAGTAATTTGTAACCACGAGATTATTTTTGTAATTAACTTCAAGAAAGAAGTAGTTTTTTTTTATATGTACATGTATAAGATAAGAAGTTTATAACAAAATTGCAAGAGCGATGGGAACCGCTGATTTTTTATGCAAAAACAAAAAGCTCCTGTCGCTTCTAAGATCAAATCCCGCTCTGTCAAAAGGGATTACTGTCATGAAGGTTACAGGAGTAAAATGGGGTGCCAATCATTTTGCAGCTACCATGGTGTTTAACACTTAGAGTAAAAACGTCTTATGCAATGTTGCTACTTTTACAATGTTGGTAGGTTTACGCTTCATAGGTAGCTACTTTTAACACTATTTGAGATTGAAACATTGATGAAAGAGGCGTGACAGGTTGCTAGCCTGTCGTCTATAGCATACCTTAACCTATATCCTTAGTCACCTCTTACGATATCCACGCAAGAAATAGAGAGGCGATATTCTGAGCCCGACACCACTCGGGCCATTCAAAAGGGTTTTAATGCAATTTTTTTTTCACCTGTGTGGTTCCGGGTTTAGAGAAATAATAGTATTTCCATACCTTCTGTGGATTTCGTAACAGGTGACTAAGGAAATAGGTTTAGGTATGCTTACCTGTCCACCCCATTTAGGAATACAGGCATGATACATGTACCATCGAACCAATTGATTCCTGACCCACCATAGAACCTATTCACAGTGAACGTCATAGTGACGTTGCATTGCCTGACAAAGGAAATGTTTATGACGTTTATTGTGACAACGTTCTGCAGTGGGTCAGGAATCAGTTGGTTCGATAGTACGGACAGCTGCAGAGTAAGGTAACCCCCTAGTAATGAAACATTGTATGGAAGGGGGGTTACTTTTCTCTGCAGCTGACTGTACCTATGTGCTTTTTTTATCATTTTGATCTTTACAAAATTGAAGTGTTTTTCTCTATTTAGTTTGAAAACAACTTTCATCGCTGCTTGGTCTTATCAACTTCACTCATAACCAGTTCTCAATATTTTTAATCTGATAGAGCTATTCTAATTTCTAAACAAATACCTAAAAAGCTTTCAATACCTTTTCACTAACTCTTTCCACAAACACACTTTCTTGCGGCTCCCTTAAACCCTTAAGTGTTACTCGATCCCACTGAATATAGGATGAAGCTGTATAAATTGTGAATGAGCACCAAAATGGACTCTAACAAGAACCAAACCTCTTATGTATGTATGTAAGACTGCGTTAAGGTGCCGAATACGATCGAACCATTCCTGATCCACCGTAGAACTTATTCCACACAGACACACACATTCTACACAATTCCAATACAATTCTTCGCGTTAATACGCAAACGAAATCGACCGACTCTTGATCGACTTCATTACACAAGGCATAATCAAAGTGTGTTCCGCGATTTCAATGAAGGGGTTCCGCAAGAATTAAAAAAAAAAACACCATTCTCTGGTCAAAAGTTTTGACGCCTCGTATACACGAACGGACGGATAGAAAAAACAAACCTTAAAACAGCTGTTTTTTTGGATCCCATCAAGTATTTCGCTTTCCAAAAGGGTTAAGCACCAAAAAAGTTTGAGAACCGCTGCACTAGACAACCATTTGGAAAAACAGTTATGATTAAAAAGTGACTATTCTTCGACTAAATTTATTTTTTGTATAGTTTGCATCCTTGTGACTTTTAATGCGCCTCGCTTGTAATTCTATGTGTGGATCATCTAAAAGTTAGCTGCGGTAAGCCCTTTAAGGGCGTAAGGGCTTGTCGGAGTGACCTAGTTATCCTACCGACTGCGCCAGTGATACTGTTTGACTGCAAATGACGTACGTGAGTTCGATTCCCACGGGAGATGGATGGTTGGACCACGAAAGCCTTTGCTGTGGGCCTAGTTTATTGTCTTCCCCTTTCCTGGGAATCTACAGGGAACCGTAATTTGGGGTGTTGAAGACAATTTCGTTACCGGCTGACTTGGGTTATTTTCTGGTGTTTATTTTGTGAACTTGTAGGAATGAATTATAGTATTTTTGTATCATTTTACAAAACACGGATACTTGATCGATTGATTCGTCTTGGATCGATTTTAGTTTGACATGTTTCGGGTTAATTTATAGCCGTTTTAATAAGTTCTGTTTGCGTGGCTCTTAAATGACGGTCTATCGATGAGTCGAGCAGAGCTACACTTGATTTGATACGTGAGTTATCCGTATTTGTCATTTCAATATCAATGATAATGTAACATTCTGATGGGAAATTCATGTCGACATCAGTCAATTAGCTTCAAGAAAACACAATTAAATATAAATTTTGTAGTTACCAAAATTTTAAGTAGTTTAGTGGATGAAGATGGCATAATTAAATCAGGTTAGGAAGGTCAATAGGCTTTTTAATTGTGTTGTTTTTCAGCCTCATAAGCTCGTAACTTGTGATAGACTTGTTCAGAGAATGTCTTGTTTTATGCTTAGGAGACGCGCGATAAACAAACTTGTTTGTAACTCTAACAATATCTTATTAACAGTGGACTATGTCATAGATATTACAACCCTACTGGTTGAAAGAGGACATCATGTTGACAGCACATGTGATCACCATGGCAATTAACCAGATACTTAAAATAGTTGATTGGAATCATAAAGTATAAGCTATAGAGTGGCACGCATCATGTCTGTCTTCTCTTTCGGCCATCTTTTTCTGACTACTTTAGTCAGAAAAGGAATAACGATTAAGAAAAGATCCTCGAATAATTCGAAAGAAAATCTTATTAAAACAGTCTTTAAATAAGGCAAAGCTGTTCCCACCAGTCGGGAGAAAACTTCGAGAAACTTAATAAAACTCAACAGTTTAAACTTAATACTTTTTAATTTAGTTTCTATCTGGTTTTTACCGCCCTGTACTTTACATAACTATTTTTTGACCTTCTTTAGGGATAAAAAATAGAATAAAATTTTCTTTGTCATTCAAATTAGACGTAATATTTTAAATGCTTTTACTTGCATTTTTGCATGTAAGTATTTTACTACTTAATTGAATCAATTTCTTGGTAGTCCAATTTGACTCACGGCTATTTGGCAGATTTAATTTTCCTCCACGGAATCCAACTTAGCCAGATTTCGAGGTAGTTCGCAAACTTTTGTGTAGTAAAGCGATACGCGCACTTACCCCCACTACTCTAAAACCTTGCCAACTTAGACGCCGTAGTCTGTACAGGACACGTACAATTCAATATTATACTGCAAGTAAAATGAAGAATGCAGTAGCAAAATGTGTTAAGAGGTTAGGAGTCGCACTACTTCTCCGTACAAACGTAGTCCCCTGTTTTCTGTTTTCTCCGTGAATAATGACATTAGAGCAAAAAAAAAAAATTACATTCTATTTGTATCTGTTGTGGCTATGCCCCTACGATTTGCTTTTATCGATATTCTAAATAAAAAAAAAATAAAAAATTAGAATATCGATAAAAGCAAATCGTAGGGGCATAGCCACAATAGATACAAATTAAAAGAAAAGATATTTTTGCTCTAATGTCATTATTTACGGAGAAAACTGGGGACTACGTTTGTATGGAGAAGTGGCGCGACTCCTATCCTCTTAAGGATTTAATTGTAACAAAATCTTATGCTTGACTGAAACTATTACCAGCCATTTCCTAGCTAATACTAGATACATTATCAACTGCACCATCAGAGGTGTCTTATAAATTACTAACGAGCATTTATGTGCAACTTTGTACACTCTTGGTTTTTAGGGTTCCGTATATCTAGAGTAAAAAGGACCGAAAATACTTTTGCGATTACAAACTTGTTTTTGTAGGTAGTAGTTTAGTCAGACTAGCATTCTGTTACTATTGTATCTAAAAATACACACACACACACACACACACATCCTCACGTTCGTATTCCCAAGAGGGGTAGGCAGACATGAATTCAAAAATCCAGCGCCACGTTTAGCAATTTTAGGGTAACCAGATGGTAAAACGTGATATTCTAGTGACAGGTTGCTAGCCCATCGCCCACAATACTCTAACCCTTTCCCAGAGTCGCCTCTTACGACACCCACGGGAAGAAAAGGGGAGGTTCTATTCTAACCCGGCACCACACGGGCAAAAAATACATATTGGTATAATAATACTACTTACTACTATTTAATTCTACCGTATCTATTTTACTATAATTACTACTTTAGCTTGTATGCTATGCAAGACAGGTTGCTAGCCTGTCGCCTAAAATATTACTTAACCTAATTCCTTAGTCGCCTCTTACGACATCCACGTAAGAAATGGAGACGTGCTATTCTAAACCCGACACCACACAGGAAAAATTACTTGATAACGTCTACTGTTGTGAAAATGGCAAGGAACCCATTGCAAGAGTCCGGCTCGCACTTGGCCGGTCTTCACGCACGCCCAATAGCATCCTTAATAGGCGGACCTATTTAAGCCAAATTTGTTTGCGTGAAATTACGTGAGAACTTGTGTATCGGCGAGATAACGATACGTGACATACATAATAATGGCGGCAAGAGTAATGAGCTAGCAGCATAAGTAAAGCGGGGACTGAACTGGATCTTTACCGTGGGAAGAGACCACTATCGCAAAGAACACGGAAAAGATCATTAAACGGATGTAATGTAATGATGTCTTTATATCGAGATTAGTTTTGTTTCGGACCAATTTGTGATGATGATGAGCAACGTTTTCCAGTCCGAGGGAACCGACCACTATCCCGATTGAAAGTCGGGTGCCGACTAATGTCAATAGCCTCATGCACTTTTTGCGGTGTACGAACTGAGCGGTGTCAGGTTAGAATAGCACCTTTCCATCTTCCGTGGATGTCATAAGGGGCGACTTTAGGTGACAGGCTAGCATCATGTCATTGTAGAACCTCTGAACTTGAAACCTATGCAAGAAGTGGCGACGAAACGTGAAATATTCCTGGCTTTTGACTATGTAGCCTTTTGTGTGATCTGTTTCCCCCTGGGTACACAATCAACAATCAGAAACCTGCCAAACGTCAACCAAAAATTGTTATCACAATAAAACACTACTCATCGACACAACAATGTCAGCCAATGCAAACAGACGTTAATAGAACGATTATGATAATCAGCCCCATCGAGGAGTTAAAGGCGCCCTTGGGAACCGCCTCACGTCCCGCTGGCTTGCCGAGTGCCCTATTATCGGAACTGCTCGCTGCAAGGCCAAGATTATCTTTATGCAAGTTGTTTGATAAGTGTGCGGGTTGCTGGTAAGGTAACTTTGCCTTTTAACCTTGTCGAGGTTTTTCGTAAAGGTGTGGCTTAAATAATAACTTTGGGTTAACTGTTTGTCCGTCAGTTAGATTACTTTGAAATACATGTATTTCCAAATGAAACGTTAGATACTTAAACTTGGCCAAAATCATGATTATTTCACACTTTGCCGATACTTATATGTAGTTATAGCATATTTCTAGTTAACAAGTACAATAGTGACAGGATGGTAGTCAGCCGCCTAATGCTTACATACATACATACATATAATCACGCCTATAAACCCAAATAGGGTAGGCAGAGCGCACGAAATGTGAAATAGACATAACCATGATTATGACTATTTCACGCTTGGCAGCCACTTCTAGCATCATTTTGGGTTTGAAAACAGATGTAAGAGGTTACACCTTTTAAGTTTTTCTTAAGTTTACACCTACCTATTACGATTTTTTTAAATTTGACAAACCTAAAATTATCCCATAATTTTCCATAATGTTATAGCTGATGGAGCTACTAAAATGATATGATATATGTTTGACACAGTGGACATCCCTTATGTATAATGTTATGTGGTAAGATTCAGTTGTAAAAAAAAAGGCCAAAAAAACCTTACCGTAACTTTGCCTCATTCCTTTCTCGGCTCTCAACTAATTTGCGAAACTTTGGCAAAATTCTCATGAAAATGTTTTCTTCGAGACGATAGAATCAAACGAAGAAAGTGAAATCGGATTAAACTTACGTAAGTATTCACTAGCAGGCGACAAGTACCAAGCCCAATCTTCATTTAATCTTGGATAATTAGCTAACACCGAAGTTAGCTGAATGCCTACACCTAAACACAAGTTTTGTTAAGCTCATGTCCGTATTAAGTAGCGAAGTACAAGCCAAACAATTGATTTTTGTGCCGTGTAGTTTCGGGTTACAATACCACCTCTCCATTTCTTCCATAGATGTCGTAAGAGGCGACTAAGAAAACGCGACGGGCTAGCAACCTGTCACTATTCTACCTCTTCCATCTTCGCAAACCTAAAACCATGCTAGAAGTGGCTGCAAAGCGTGAGTCATAATCATGGTTTTGACTATGTCACGTTTCATGTCCTCTGCCTACCCTACCTATACCTGTATTCTCTAAACAGTGTGATATCGGCTAAGAATAACACCTCTACATTTTCTTCTATAAATGTCGGAAGATACGACTAAGGAAATAGGTTTAGGTATGATTTAGGCAATATGCAAGCTACCTGTCTCTAATTATACGTCTTCCATCAAGCTTCATCTGCTTTAAACCTAAGATTATGCTAGAAGTAGCCGCGAAGCGTGAATTGCTCATTTTGTCTATGTAACGTTTCGTGTGCTCTGCCTATTCCATTTGAGAATACGGGCGTGATTGTATATACTCTTTATTTAATTTATTGTGATGAGGGTTCTATACATTCACGTAAAAAACTTAGCAAATATGCCCTTAACAAAGCGCATGTCCAGGTTATACGAACAGACGGTAATAGGTTCATTGCCGGCGCCCTGTACCTAATACCGACAAGTCGAAAGGTAAATACCGGCAAACATTTAATTAAAATGA
>BHDV01009067.1:190913-221677 GCA_005406045.1 Adoxophyes honmai | reverse complement strand
GCAGTGCATTAAAAGTAATGTTTACTTTATAAAATCGGTCCATGCACCTAATTTCAACCAAATAATTTCAAATTAGAATACGCGTGGGGCGCGGCGGACGCCGATTCGCCATTGTTTGTGGCATTGACGTTTCCCGCCATTTGACCCATTCTTTGTACGTCGGGTAGGTAAATGCTATCTTTGAATATTTTCCCTAACTATTATATGGGTATTATATCTATGACTACTGTATTTAATTAGGCATTAAATAGCTCGTGATTCTTTATGAAATTTACCTAAGGCTCATTTCTTAACTTACACCCTTATACCTAAAATAAAATTATGAATCAGTTACAGAAATAACTAGTCTAACGAAACTAACTAACCTCGTCGACGAGCGCAACCCTAAAACAAGTGATTAAGTAATTCTTAAATAAAAAAATACTCGTATTAAACACAAAAAACTGCACGATTACATGAATTAAAAGGCATGGAGAGAATAGTTGACCTTATCGCTGTGAAGCTATATCTTTCAGGCAACTTTGATCTTTATTCGATATTTAAAGTACCATCGCGAACCGTTGCTGAGCCAAGTGGCTAGGTAAGTACCTATGCTTGTAACTTGGTCGTGTAATACTAATCCAATAGCTAACATTTAGTCGGTCACATCGGTCATTGATTACACGTCTAAATTGCGAACAGCGGGAGCCAGTATACATTCAGCTTTGCCTTTGACTGTTTAGGTGATACGAACATTTGATACACATCTGTTTCTTCAGCTATTATTATACGTAACGTCGTAAAAATGGGTTGATACAGATAATTCACATTGTGCATATTAGGTTAGTACGTATATGTAGAGTTTAGGCAGTAAGCAGAGATCTATATAGAGCTGTTAAGTATATATTTTTAGATTACCAATTTCAGATCTTTAGTAACTGGGCTGGCTTAAAAATGATTACATTCCGTGTTTCTGTCTCCGATAGAAAAAATGTGCCTTTTATATTAAACTTGTGTGTTTGTAAGTAAAAAA
Organism: Adoxophyes honmai; assembly: GCA_005406045.1. Lineage (NCBI taxonomy): Eukaryota > Metazoa > Arthropoda > Insecta > Lepidoptera > Tortricidae > Adoxophyes > Adoxophyes honmai. Next base: position 220,665 of record BHDV01009067.1, on the reverse strand, counting down.
CGTTTTACTGTACTACATACAGAAAACAAGAAAATACTGAAAAACATCTATTTGACTCTGGCATCGTAGCAGTATCTAAGGCGGTATTTACACTGAACGACTGTTCACTTAATGCGGTCGCCGCACTTGTCCCAAACTACATCGGTCAACGAACGTTGTCTTTACACTAGACTGTCCGCCGACCGCTGTCACCTTGTCGTGCCAGCTGTCGCTTGTCGAACGTGAAACGACTCAGTGTGATTGTCGCTTAAACAAGTCCGATTTAAAGTAAATTGTTTTTTTGGAATAGTAAAAGACAAAAAACGCCTGTCGTTTAACTTATTTACGTTCTACGTTTTATCATAAAGAAATCGTAACGATTTATCAAACACACGCGGACGATAAAACTGAGCAAATAGGTTTGCATAAGATTAATCGTTACGTATGTATAAGTTGCTTTCAAAATACTTTCTTAGAATTTATAAACGCTCATTTTTCATAAGCAGGTTACCGTGTGGTGTCGGGATGGAATAACATCTCTCTATTTCTTCCGTGGGTGTCGTAAAAGGTGACTAAGGAAATAGGACAGGCTGTAACTATTCTACCTCTTCCATCTTTGCAAACCTAAAACAATGCTAGAAGTGGCTGCAAAGCGTGATTTTATGTCAGGTTTCGTGTGCTTTGCCTATCCCATTGGGAATACAGGCGTGATTGTATGTGTATGGTATGGCGTATTGTATGTAGTTATCTTGCCCTATGCTACGAGAGTGAAACAACCTGTCAAACTCTGCAGTTTACGGCAGTCACACCAAAAAGGCCACTAGTCACAGCTCTCTCAGCGCTTAGCACATCTCAGGGACAACGGTGCCTCCAGTGTATTAACACGCCTACAATTTATGTTCGGGCGCAGTTCACGGACGGGGCCTATGAAAATTTTACGGTCTGTGTTAACTGCAGCGCCGGAAAATGCTTTATAAAGATATTTTTCACTTTTTACAGCGATCATACCGCGGGATCTGAGTATGTTGCAAATTGTTTTTATATTTAAATTTAGCGGCGTCTTCATTCCTTGAATTAAGAGCGTTGCCTAGAGCAGAACGGGTGGTCTATTAACCAGGTGTCCCTAGTTAGAATTTAATACCTATTTGTAACTTAGCGGATTTTATCACGTTACTTATAAAATGGTTTTAATTACCTTGGCGTTTCACCTGCGTTACAGCAACGTGGTCACAGGTAGGTAGTCACACGGAATACTCGTAACGGCCTGGCCACGACCACGCGCGGCGAGCGGCAGCGGCAGCGGCGGGCGGTGAGCGGCAAAAACAATCGCATAGTAGTATACAGGCCACGAGCGGCGAGCGGCGCGACCGAAACAAAGACACGGGCTGAATGGAGGATGCCACGAATTCAGAGCGACGCGACGAGCGTTACGAGCGGCACGTTTCGGGCGACGCGGCAGAGAATAAATTTTTTTAGACGATTCGCGCGCGAATAATGTACACCGAATTATAATGTTATGTAAATACTTCTTCAGAGTTAACTTTTGACTTTTACTAATTTATAATAATCTTACGTAAGGTTATTATCAAGTTAGATCTTACATTTTGTTGGTATTTAAGTAATTAAATAGACAGATGTGTGCTTTCAGGATATTGCTAAATTGAAGTCTGTTTTTTTGTTTCAAATCATTGCAATTATTGTTTTAACAAATTCAAATGTTGGAGTATACCTACTATACCATACTCCTGCCTATACATACAGGGTGTCCCAAAACTCAACGATAATTCGGGACCGGATGAAAGGCCAAGTTATACCAGTTCAGGGAAAAATAAAAAAAAAATTCCATGTCACTCGGTTCAGGAATAATAGGCACTTTTTCAAAAGAGTTGAAAATCGACACCCTCGGTTGTATTTTCTAGTCCTGTGATCACCAGTGTCACTATTTCGCTGGGATTTTTTTAATTTTGGGATCTTCATTAACGATCCTATTAATCGCAACAACAAATTGATGCCAAAAACATTGGTAATTTAATAAAATAAGTCAAGTTTTAGAGAGTCATAGTTCACGAAAATATTGTTAGGTAACTTTGACTCTTAATTTTGAAAAAATAAAGTACTGGACTACCCTTGGCAAGTTATTTCAAAAGATGGCGCATTTAATGAAGATTTTAAATAACAAAATTAACAAAATTCTTAATGTTAGGTTGTTAATAATGACCTCAATTTGTAAAAAACAACTAATATTTTATTTTATTGCAAGCAAAAGGGCATGTGTTGCACCATTTTAAAATCTTCATTAAATGCGCCATCTTTTGAAATAACTTGCCAAGGGTAGTCCAGTACTTTATTTTTTCAAAATTAAGAGTCAAAGTTACCTAACAATATTTTCGTGAACTATGACTCTCTAAAACTTGACTTATTTTATTAAATTACCAATGTTTTTGGCAACAATTTGTGGTTGCGATTAATAGCATCGTTAATGAAGATCCCAAAATTAAAAAAATCCCAGCGAAATAGTGACACTGGTGATCACAGGACTAGAAAATACAACCGAGGGTGTCGATTTCTAACTCTTTTGAAAAAGTGCCTATTACTCCTGAACCGAGTGACATGGAATTTTTTTTTTATTTTTCCCTGAACTGGTATAACTTGGCCCTTCATCCGGTCCCGAATTATCGTTGAGTTTTGGGACACCCTGTATATACGTCCCACTGCAGGGCACAGGCCTCCTCTCAATATGAGAGGGCTTGGGCTATAGTTCCCACGCGGGCCCAGCGCGGATTGGGTTGGAGTAGGTATACTTACCTACATACAATACTCAACCCGGTATGCTCGTAAAACTATTCGGGGTGTTTTCTGTACACCTATTATTGATACAAACTATACAAAGTAAAGAATTCCCAATATGTTCGATGACGTTTATTTAAGTCCTGCACTCTATTTCTTAAAAATAAAATGTCCTGTCTGAAATATGCGCTACTTCCAAGACATTTCATAGCAATATTTTGATAACGCTATTTTAAATACGTCTCCTGCGCGCGCAATCGCTGTCGCGCCTGCGAAGTCCGTGGCATGCGCGCCGCTCCGCTCTGCCTCGTCGCGTCGCCCGTCGCACCGCTCGTCGCATCGCTCAAAGTCGTGGCCAGGCCGTAAAAGTATCGTGATTAAGTCCTGATAAATATGAGTGAGAACCACGAAAGATTAAAACATTATAAATTGAATTCACATTATTACCTCTCTCTGTTTGTTTGAGAATATTCATAATAATTAAATTCACAGTCATATTAAAATTTTAAAGCCTGCGTTGGCTTCACGGATAAAGGAGGTACGTAGGTAGGGTAGTATTAGTTAAATTTCGTATTCATAGTTTCCATGGTATAAAAAGATAACGTAGCATCTCGCTTGAAGGAGCGCGTTCTAATTAGGTTTCGTCTTAAAATATTCTAGACACTACGTACGTAATAAAATAACAGCCAGCATAGTACCTTTATACCTAACTATGGTTGAGACTTACATGTACTTAAAAAAAGATAAACGAATCCGACAAAGTTAAAAATCACGTAATAGAAAGTGTCGTCATACTGAGAGGAGGCCTGTGCCCTGCAGTGGGACGTAATAAGGCTGGATGATGATGATGATGATGTATTTAATGTAGCAACACATACCTTACGTGATTTTTGACTTTGTCGGGTTGGCTTTGTTTGTTTACCTTTTTTTAAGTACCTAGTCTCAACTGTAGGCCTTAGCCCGTGAATCCGTCTGCGTATAATTCGCTAACTACAATCCCGCGGGTACTATGCATTTTTCCAGTATACGCGAACGAATGTAATAATAGGGGCATTAAAAAACCACTGAATTGTATATTCTTGTAATTTGTAGAGTTCCATAAAAGGGAACCCTGACAAGGTCTAAGTCGTAAGCTATTTTGAAAAGGGTTGTAATTATATCCTGCACCATTTATAAGCAAAATCAGTCAATTATAATAGTACCAAAGCGCCGCAAAGTCGTTCATGTTGTTTAAAATCCTCATCCGCATAAACTCTGCATTCTTTTTTGATGCGGATGCAAACGTTGAATTTGATGCATAAGTTCCGCATTTACGGATGCGGATGAGGATATCCACAACATCCTTAAAATAGGGAAGTATCATATCTACTTAATGTGTGATCTGTGTTCTCGATTCATTGATTTTTTCCTTCTCAATGTCATGTAAGTAAGACCTTTGCCAAGAGGAACCTATTCCGCGTATCGTGGATCCGTAAACAAACAAACCTTCGATTATCTTAAAAAAATACTCTCCCTTTCGTTAATCTTTCTCCAGCTGCCTTCAGACACACTTTACTGACGAAAACGAATGAAATAAACAAAAATATTGAACATGAAACAGCAACCTGTCACTATTAAACCCCTTCCATCTGTTTTTAAACTTATAATTATGCTAGATGTGGCTTTGAAGCGTGAAATAGACATGATTTTGGCTGTGTTATTTTCGTGTGCTCTGTCTACCCCATTTGGGAACAAAGGCGCAGTGTCGTAACTAGGGCGGTGCCAGCGGTGCCCAGACACAGGGCGCAGACCCTGGAGGGGCACAGAAATGACCAGACCAGTATTTTCAAGGGCGCAGTTTTGAAAGCTCGCACCGGGCACATAAAAGGCTAGTTACGGCACTGCAAAGGCGTGATTGTATGTATGTATGTATAACATCGACAAGTTGAATCCAAAACTATTTGAAGCGCGTTTATAGCGAAGTAGCCAGAAAGATCAAGTAACTAGAAACGAAAAATAAATGCATTTTGCGACGGCATCTCACGGTAGTGGTGCCGTGCAATGCTACTGATATTATTTCACGCCACTGCAGCCGGCGCCGCGGATTTTTATTTCGAAACTGTATCTAATGTATCCTCCCGATGCAGGCAGCTCAATTTTTTCTTACTTAGGTACCACTGTAGAGATACAGGTACTTGTATACGCCTGTATTCCGAAATAGGGTAAGCCGTGCACACGAAACCATTTTCGCATATTTTTTTCACCAAGCCATTTTTTGCATATTTTTTGGTTTTATGTTAATACATAATATTATATACAAATTGCTAGTATTACTAGTATACCAAAACACATTTCCCTTAGTTGCTTCTTTCGACATCCATGGAGGAATTGGGTAGGTTTTATTTTAACCCAACACCACACGGCCCTGTAGAGATACATTACGCTTACGCTTACGCGATTACGCTTGTATTTCCAAATGAGACAGGTAAAGCACATGAAACGGTACATGGACAAAACCATCGCTTTTTCACGTTTTGGTCGTTTTGTAGCCACTACTAGCATATTTTTAGGTTATATGTTAAGATATACACTATTTAGAAGTATAAATCAAAGAGCTATCGCACTGCGACGTTTCTTCAATGATTATCAAAGCAAATCTCTAATAAGTATTTAAAAAGAGTTCGCGCCTGAGATAGTTCCCAGTAGCACTCACTTTCTACCTATTCGTAGCAATCAGCGAAGCGTTTGGTCAACAACCCCACCCAAAAAGCTGGCAACTCCTTATCTTAACGCGTTTTTAATGCTATTACATAAACGGGGAAATGTTGCCAGCATCATCGGCGTTATATCAAGTCGTAGTGAAATACATTGTGAAGATCCGATACAGATTAGATTCGATTTACGTATACAATTTATCAATAATCACATAATTTAAAAATCGGTTACAATATTTCGAATGATCGTCGTTTGAATAGGTTCAAAAGTGACTTCGTAATCAGATTGGTTAACTACCCTGTTTAACTTCGAGATCAAAAATTATCGAAAAAAAATCGAAGTGTTTATATAACTACGTGCGAGCATAAAACAACGGGCCACTTTGTTAACAATTTAACATATAAACTGACACACGGTTTATAGAATCTCAACTAAATGTTGTAAACGAATGAAATCATTAACGAATCACTAATTAAAAAACTACAACACTACCTTGTATTTGATGTAGCCAAGTAAAAATTACCTCTTTTTAACTAGCTTACGTTTTGGCTCTATAATCGCGCTTAACCAGGTATACCCATATCGATAACGGCTTACCGACGCTATATTTTAGCAACGCGTCTCAATGAAAAGGAGCGTCAGCATCACAAATTCGATCAGCTTTCGGAGGTGACAATATTCGTTGTCACAAGCCTTGTTAATAAGGGGGCAATCAAAATAATCTGGTTCGCCTTGCGACCTACACAAAGTGGTTAGTCCTTTTATCTCCCCGCACAGACGAGGCCCGCACAGACTAATAATAGCAGTGCGGCGAGTACGAAAATGTTTGCAGTTTGGTGGTTACAACAGGTCATCATTGGAATGATATATACTAGCTTCTGCCAGTATTTCATCTACACCTAACCTAACCTAACCTGTCAAGAATCGTCAGAATATGTCTACAAGTTATTTCTTAGGTGTCAAGAAAAACAGCACAAGAAATTTTGTGCTACGTAAGTATACAGGCATTTATTATATTAGTATTAATATGCAAATAAAAAAATAAAAATAATTGTTCAGTCTTTACATTTTTAATTTATACCTACTGACAAAATGAAAGTGAACTAAAAGGGTTACACTTTCGTCTTGCTATCGATATTAACATCCGTGTTTAATGAAATACTTAAATAAATAAGTAAATAAAAAACATCTTTATTAGTGCGGGAAAAGTTTTTCATTCCGCGGAAAGTGCGTGAGACCATTGAAATCAGTCGATACCCAAATTTCAATTGTAATAGTGGGTGGTGGGTTCCCGGAGTTGGAAAACTATTCTCAATACTCGTACTGCGGCTGTGGTCGGTGTGAACGTGCCTTTAGAGACGGATTTTGCTAGTGTTGTGTGCTTTCTAACTTTTAACAATAACAGTGAATATGATAGCGAAAATTTGGGTAGTTAAGAGCCAGTGTCAGTTGCGTTCAAGCAATCGTGTGGAAATGGTGGGGGCAAATCTAACCGCTACCGCAGTAGCGCGTTGCCTGATGATGGGTTGTGAATGGCCCCGAAACATGTCGAGCCAATCTCGATACAAAAACATTTTATTTGACTATGAGTGAATCTCACGATACTTTACAAGTTGAACTTAATTAGCTATGGATTATGAACCACTGTCGGTATATAAGCTAGACATCTATGACAGGAGTGAAGCAGGTCAATAAGGCAGCTCCTTCAATGAAGGAGGGAGATTACTATTTAACGGTTCTGTACTGGAATTACATTATACCTATTTTGTTGCCAACACGTGGAAATAACATAACGCATTCGTCATTAGTAATACTCGTACCCGAGCACCGAATGTTGAGATATACTTAGGCGCAGCACAGACGATAGACTTTTTGTGCGATCGAGTCTGCGGCGCACAAAAAAGTCTGGTGAATTGTTGCGCCGGACTTTTTGCGCGTCGTGTGCGTTACTGCGTATAATTCCATAGGTTTTGTTTTCACAGACTAATAAGTCCGTCGCTGATAGTCTGTCGTATGCGCAGGGCCTTAATAGTTAGGTATTATTTATCTGCCTGCTGCATAACGAAATAGTATAATCATAGAATATAAATACATATAGTATCGATATGAATAATGTATTGTAGACATCATGATTATTGCAACTATAAGTACAGGTTTCGTAATGTGGGCCATTTGCTTATCGCTTCTGAACTTATAGTTAGGCAATTATAGTATAGATGTAGATGTAGATAAACGTCGTAGCCACTTTTAGTAAAATTTCAGGTTTAAAGTCAAGTAAACCACGGATGATAATTACAGGTTGCTAGCTTGTTGCTTAAAATGAATATAATTATGTTAACATATCTCCTAACTCGTCTCTTACTTAAGTACAACAGTCACGAAAGAAATGAAGATGTATAATTATAAACCAGTTATTTCTGTTCGTTATTTTGAGCTTTGCCTTTGAAGGTATTTTCGGTAAGACGCCATTTGTAACGCTTGTTTCGACAGAAAATTAAAATACGCAGGCAGATATTGTCAAAGCGATTAAAATAGAACGCAAGGAACGGCTCCAGTTACGGATAGTTTAAGCAGACTCTCACCAGTAATGGTCACTTTATTGTGTACATTACTGATAAAAGTTTGCTCGGATTATTCAGTAAGTAAGAATTCATATCCCGGTTTTTTTTTCTCGGAAAATTGCGTTTTCCCGGAAAAAACACCTATGTAGATAAATTTAAAACTCTAAAGCTTGTCTAAATATCAATTTTCATGAAAATCGTTAGAGCCGTTTCCGAGATAGCTGGTTCGTATATAGAAACGAATGAATATATATACAAGAGTTGCTCGTTTAAAGGTATAGGATTTAAAGATCATAATCCTATGGTTGTGAATTGATTGTTGTAAAATAAATGACTATTTAGTTATGGTGTAGTGACGGTAGTAGCAGAGGTAGTCATTAAGTCATTTCATTATCTATTACTGGTGGTGGTAACTTGCGTTATGCGCCACTGAAGTATCTAACTAACCAATTTTAATTACATATAACTCAGCGATGAGGTCTAAAGTTATATTATAATTCAGGAAGGTAAATTTCTTGGTGGATTTGTTAAGAAACTTCCACGTTGCGGGAAGATGAGTCGATGAAATATTAAACACAAAGCTTACGTGGGCGTGCCTGATGTATATTTCATTCCAGGTATTTGGTGACAGTAAGAAATGGCCAAAGGCTTTGTTTTGCTCTGTTTGGCCGACCGTTTGATTTTTATGTGAGTTTATTTTTATGACATATCCTCATTTTTGTGGTTCAATATTTCAAGTGAAATAAATCGATTACACCTAACGTCTTTGTATCGAGACTAGCTCGTCATGTTTTCGTCTAATTTCGGGCCGATTTGTGACCCATCACCGGGAGAAAAAAAGCGCTGATAGGGCAGCGACAAGCCGGACCGCAGCCTTGATGCGTTGCTTCTGAAAAAGAGTCACGCATTGACCCAAAAATCTCCGAAAAGAAGTTAGTGTATCTGTTTCACGGTACTTTTATGTTCAATATTTTTGTTTATTTCATTCGTATTTCTATTTTCGTAACCTGTTGTAATGTTATTTTACATTTAGTTTTCATTTTTTGGCTTTTTATTTTAAGACGTTGCTGCATGTGGTTCTAAAATTGTTATTTCCTTTCCGACATTCGAGTTTTTTGTAGATTATTCTAAAAATAATAATAATTTAATTAGAACAATAGAACATGCCGGTGACGCTTTATGAAACATAATTCTAGTTTAGGAGCAAAACATTGTGATGTCCCCTTAAGTAATAAATAAATTACAAGCGATTATGTTATTTTCTTACTTCAAATCTGTACCTGTTGCGACGTTTCTATAACTACTCTGTCAAGATCTTGCGTCTGAGTATCTGCACTTGTCATTGAAGACTGATAGCCTGCTTTCTACGCCTACGAGATGACGTCACAGATTTCACCGAGATACGCAGCCGTCACTCACTGACCGACTGAGATCAACCGAAGAAATGGGACGCTACGTTTTATACCCTCTTTTGTCTATTTTGTCGATTGACGTATTTGATTTAACTTCGATGTTTTTTTTACTTCAGTTCAGTTGACATCTTTTATTTACTACTCAAGCTCCTCAATGCACGGGATAAAGTCCAAATTTGATGCGTATGTTTTTTTGTACAATATAAACTAGAAGGCATTATTATTAGGTATGGTTTTAAAGTGTTAACTTGTGATTTAATACGCATGTTTAGAACAGTAAAAATGATCTCTTTTAACACCTACACAGCGTTTATAAATAATATTTGGAAGCCAGTCTCCCGTGTAATTTTTAAGGGATATTTGATGGGTCGCGGATAAATTTGAAGGCGATCATATCTCTCAGTTTTATTGACCGTTAGATTCGATATTGCCTCCGAGTCGACCCCAAACTGCTATTTTCGTCGACGCAACATTATTCACCGGCCCACGAAAGACTTTTGACTCAATAATAACTTGATTTGGTCATAAACTCGGCGTTTACTACATTATCTGACATAGAGTAGAGTTATATTTTATTACAACTGTGAAGGTAATAATTATACCTAACGACGTTATACTTAACTAACTGCTCGCAGCAATGAACAATTAGTTAAGTTTAAGAAAATCCAAGTAAGTTTAATCAAGCATGTCACTGGCAAGTTTAAGATTAGGTACCTACTCTGCATTTTTGGTAGGTTCTTAAGTAATGAATTTGAACAAAGTAAAGCCTGATTAAACCAATTATATACTGATTTTCAAGAATAACTTTCTACCTCGTAAATATCTTGCCTGCGAGACGGGCAGTTACGTAGCTGTAAGCAAGTTTAAGTGGTCACTCAAGTTGATCGCAAGCGGTGCGAGTTAACACGAACAGAAGTTCATTGTTTATACAACCGGGAGTAATAATGGCGCCGGATCGAACCCTATAATCCTTTTATCCCTTCAATGGAGTCGTCTTCAATGCGAAGCCGCGCACAGTTCGTCAGGCTTTCATCAGGTATTACACCTTTGATTTATGAAGACATTTATTCGCCTTCTATTTGCGCGTAGGGAAGACAACTCAAACAGTTTTTCTGGCAAAAAAGTAGAGGCTAAGTTGATGTGACGGAGAAACTTTGGAGGTCATAAATAAAGCATGCCTACATAGTGTTTTACTCGTAAACAAATTTCATTATGTTCCTTTTTCACGAGTATGTAATACAATGTGCGAGTTTTTGTATCTTCTGTTACTTCTGTTATTTAGATTTTCTGCACTTTTTTATTTTTCAGTACATTCCGTAGCTAGTAGCTACGTTAGTACTATTATTTATTCTAGATACGTACAGAAGTAATAACTGTGAAAAATAGTTTATGCGATGAAAAGCTATTGCTAAAACTATAAAATTATCGAATGGTATCAATATTGTGTGCAATCGCGAATAGGATAAAACAATAATGGCATGAATGTCGAATAATCCCTTGGTACAGCTTATCTTTTTTAACACAGATTAGCCTCGAATTAAATATTATTAGGAAAATTTAAAATAAAATAAAATAAAGAAAGAACGACATAATTACTTTGTGTACCGACCTACTAAGTAAAACTGGCATACATTCTAATCTTTTTTGTTCACGGAACTTACGTCTAGTAGCCCATTCACACTCCCCGTATAAATTTGTATTGTAAATTTTATTTCATCCGTCCTCTCTATATGACCAAACCAACTAAGCATACTTTTTTTCTAGTCTAGTCATTATATCTAGTTTCACACCAGCTCGTTCCCTTATCACACTTTTCCTTACTCTATCTTTTAGTGATACACCTTCCTTGCTTCATAACGCTCTCATTCTTTGCAAACCAAGATTATTGTAAAACAATTTAACTCTGTTTTGTTTTTCCTTACCTCTCCAATTACACCAGACACCTGACTACATGTATTTGTAGAGTGCTTGGATTTACGAGGGCCGTAGACATCGTCACAAGTGACTGCACCATCGCAGCTGCCTTCATTACATAGCTGCAACTAAATTATTAACTCGAGTGTTGTTAAACGGACGGCACTCACAGAGAAAAAGAAAGCTTTGGCTGACTGTGACGCGATGTACCTACATAGATGTAATAATTTAAGTCTTCAGGTTTTGTTCATGGATGCATGTTAGCCAACGTTATTAAATTTTGACTCCTTTAAGTAGGTATATTATTTCTTTATTAGCCACCACCTACGATCAGTACCTGTGTCATTTTAGACAAAAGTAAAATAAAAATTTGGACATAAGTATTGTAACCAGATGTGAATAGTAGAAAAGCACTAATTGTCAATCGGGTGACCGTGAAAACTGCCAATGAAGATACAACTACTCATCCATATTAAATTTGATAATATTAGCTTGTTAACAAGCCCGGGATGAAGGTACTTCTTACACATTTAAATCTAGAAGCGATGGGTTGAACGGAAATCGATATAAATCTCATCAATTCAATGCAAACTCAAGAGTTTTATTGTTGGGAACAGCTATAAAGCCCGTGTAATGAGAGAATCGTGGATATCAAAGTGAAATTTAAGGTTACGTTGTATGTAAATACGCACGTTGTGTACTTGAGACATGTTTCAATTAGAGGAAACGAGCCTGAATCGATTCCTATCGCTATTTACTGAACGCCATATCATTAGGACACAGCCGAGCTTGACATTATGTTTCATTAAACAGCAGCCTACTGATTCGAAAAATTCCTTTGGTCTCAGGTTTTAAATACTACGTTTTGATTCCTTTTGAATTATAAATGTACTTTGTTAATATGATTTTTGTATGGCAAGTAATTTCCGTGTATTTCTTTACAATTTGATCTCCATTTTAACCTTTATGTGGGTTTTGCGAAAATATTGATTTTATAAATTACCACACCCACGTCGGTGTAACGAGGGTAGGATTTCCTAAAGTAAGTTAAGCGGAGAATCCGAAAATGTGAGTTCATTTTAGTAACATTGCTTATTTAATTGCACAAAGCTAATAGACATTCCATATTGCAGAAAGTAGCTGTTGCAAGGGGTTTCATTATTGTTACTTTACAATTGCGCTCCAGTTGCGCTACCAAATTTAATTTCATGCAAAATTGGTTATTAAATCTTTTGACAATATGAAGAAATAGTACTTTTTGATGTAAATAAGGAAATTGGGTTATTTAAATGCGGGACTTATTCACGTTTTTTTAATAAATATTATGATTTTAACTATCTCGACGTTTCGGCCACGTTACAGCGACTGTCTAAAGGTCACAGTAACCCAGCCGAAACTTTGAGGTAATTAAAATTGTAATATTAAAACGTGAATAAATCCCTCGTAGCAATAAATTTTATTTAACTGAGTTAAAGTGTCTACTACGAGCGAGTTTGAGAGTGACTCTGTAGACACGCAACGAGTGAAATCCGCATGTATAGCGAACGATTTTTAAATACTTTTGTGAAAAAATATTGATAGTTACAAGAATTAACGAATAAATTCATTATCTGTAACCTCCCGCCGATATTTGACGGTTACTTGACATCGTATACTTGTTGGTTCATGTTATAAGTTTAACTTGTTTGATCCATTCATATTTATAATACAGGATATAGAAAGGAAAATCTTTTACGAAAGTCTATTTAACATTGTGTGTCTGCACTAGAATCCTGAGCGAACTGTTGGGCTTTAAAAACATCGTGTTTTTTATGAATTTCGCCTTTCTCATAAACCCTACTAGTGTATTAATGCATTTTTTATGCAGCAGTGACGTTAATAACTGTATTTTAGCACGGTGACCCCTATTAAATGCTTTCATTCATTACGCCAACGCATGGATGAAGTGTGAGCACGTTTAGCACACGTATTATGAGCGTTATAATGTGCGCTGTTAAATAAGCAGACCGCTTAATTCGCTCCGTGTGTGTTTTAGTAATCGAATTTCCAATTAATCTAGCTGGGAAGATAATTTCATTGCGTTTGCCGGCCCGGTCCGTGTCCGGTAATTATGGGGATGTAATTTTTCAATTAACGCTTCTCATGCTTATTAACAACAAATGTGGTTCTTTATGAACATTGGGTAAGTCCGAGAGAAGTTTGGGTTTTGATGATAACACATTAATCGGTCTAAATAAATGTGCTTCAAACATTTAGAACTGTTTAATTTTGTTCACAATTTGGTATCGGAGTTCTTAAAAGAAAATTTTATTAGCACCAATTTTTCATTCACCTGACAAAATCTGAGAAACATTGAAAACTAGTTTCATTATTATAATGATAATACAATAATTAGGATAACAACGCCTCTCTATTTCTTTCGTAAATGCCGTAAGAGATGACTAACGATATTTAGATATACGGTTTAGGTGACAGGCTAGTAACCTGTCACTATTTTACCTGTTTCGTCAGTTTTTAAATCTAAAATTGTAATAATAGTCTTGGTTTTGTCTGTCATATTTTGTGCCTACTTCATTTGGGGACGTGGGATGCGATTGTGTGTATGACAAAAATGTTTCAAAAAATATCACCGCACAGAACGGCGGGCGCGTTAACGCACCTATCACCTTTTGCATCGCGTCAAGATTAACTGTCTCCATGAAATTGTGTCCATTGTTGGCGATACTCAGGATCACAGAAAAATGAGCGCACATTGTTGAGGACGGCACCGCGCGGCGCCCGCAATTTATGTTGTGCTCGCGTGTAGTGAAAGCCTGCGAAAGTTTCATCGTATCGCGGGGCTGCAGGCGGGGCGTGAAAATAAAAATGGTACGCTTTCGGCTTTCGAAAACGGTATCGCTATGGCACTGTTGTTCCTGTCATATTAAATGCGATGTTGTCTAGTCGCGGAACGAAACGAAAGTCTAGCTTTAAGGGGGTTACCGCGGCTAACTTTTTTATGTGTTGCATTGAACTCGTCTCGAAAATATCCAAATGAGATGTAGTAATCTAAGTAAGTCTAACTTGTCTTCTTAAGGACTATATTTACAACTAACGGTCCCATCGCATTGCAAATGTCACAGAAAACGCACGGTGTCAAGCTGCATTCTTTCTTACATACTTAATCCACATAGATTTTAGAAAGTGAATTTAAATAATGATTCAGTTTCATAAGGAAAATTACGGATAACTCATGTCTTAATCGGGTTTAGATCGACATGTTACGGGGTAGTCTGTAGAACTTCGTCTAGCACTGAACTTCACGCTACCGCTCAGTATGATTGATGGTGTAAATCTTTAACTTAGTAGCATACTTTTTTTTCTAGCACGGTCAAGGACTTTAATTCATGAGCCACCATAGATCCTTATCAAAGAAAAAGTCAATAAAATTTCCCTTGATAATTAATGGGATGTCTCTATGACGTTTACTATGAATTGATTTCATGGTGGCTCATGAATTAAAGTCCTTGACTGTACCTAACTCGAAACTCATGCATTTTTTAGATTTCGCTTCGTTCACAGTAAAAAAATACGAAGCTTGAGACAGGGTTCTTGTCTATCAAAAGTCTTCATGCTTGATTAAGTAGAAGGCATCCAGGTAAGCAAACAAAATGGGAAAAAACAATTATTTTTCTAAAGGTGCGGAATCAGACGTCCTTTTCCACCAGCAACCTGTGTCAACCAGCTGCTCATTGAATCAAAAACAACAATCAGTGTTAGACGCATGCATTGTTAGGGGCCACGTACAGCTTCCTCTTGCCGATTGTCGGCTAATTCTTCGCACTCGGCTGGAGGCTGTACAACGCAATAAATTCTTGGCATTCAGACGAGGCAGCCATGCGAGAGAGCTCTGATAAAAACGGGATGACGTGGCTTCTGACACATTTTTCCTTAGAGGACAATTCTTGAGACCTTTGAGGCGTAAACGTCAAGTGTCGAGATTCTGGTAGGTCCCCGGAATAATCATCGCTCTGTTTACAGGTGTTTGGGACGTGCAGCGAGTGCAGAACGCTGACAAACGCTTGCCCTTGGCTGGGCGTTGTAAGGATGTCGTAACTATTGCTTTCATGTGTATTTTTTATGATATATATTCTTCTCCATTTGTACTTAGTTTCGAGAATTCATGTGTGCAGAATTGTTTACTCCACACATGAACATTATGTGAAGCGAGTGCAGAATGCCGCCAAACGTTAGGCTGGTAGGTGTAAGAATATCGTAACTACTGTTTTCTTGTGTTATTTTTTATACATATAATCACGCCTATGTTCCCAAATGGGGTAGGCAGAGCACACAAAACGTGAAATAGACATAACCATTATTATGACTATATCACGCTTAGCAGCCACTTCCAGCATCATTTTGGGTTTGAAAACAGATGCAAGAGGTGGTATAATAGTGACAGGTTGCTAGCCTGTCGCCTAAAGAATACCTAAACCCATTTCCTTAGTCGCCTCTTACGTCATCCACGGAAGAAATGGGGAGGTGCTATTCTAGACCCCACACCACACAGGATTGTGTGTTTTTTTACGATGTGTATTCTTCTTCATGTGTGCTTAGTTTTCTGAATGAACAGTTAATCCTCACCACACTTCAACATTTGCACCTTTCACCTTACTGTCCTAACCATAACCTATAATGATACTAGCATATGGACAGGCCCAAAAAGCAACAGAACTGTAGTGTAGATACATTATTTTGTGGTGAATTCTGTAGAGAGAATACCTCCAGAGAAGCAAAAAAGACGGATCATACCACCATCCGTGCTATCTTTGAAAGTGTTCCAAGGCATATCAATTTCAACCTCATGCGGTAGCAGTAGACAAAGTGTCGTCGACGACGGACGACGCTATTGGTATCTGGTCTGGTAAAGGTGGCTACAAAGCCTGGAATAGTCATGGTTGTCTATGCAACGTTGCATATTATGCTCTCCCTACCCCGTTTGGGAATACAGGCGTGATGCTGAATGTATTTTCTTCACTACTGATACATGACGTTTTTGGCAAACTCGCGTTAAACGTACCAACGAACTAATCGATTCCTGACCTACTATAGAACCTATTAACACTGAACGTAATAGTGAAATTGCATTGTTCGACAAGGGAAATCTTTATTACTTTACTGTGACAGTGTTCTACGGCTCGGCCTTAAAGAGTACTCGTCGCGCAAGCCGTAGAGTAAAAGGTACTTAACTTCTATTTAAAGCGCCGATTTTATGTAAACACTATCTAGTCTAGTAGGTGCAGGTACTATTCCTGAAGCGAAGGAGCCTTCACTTGGAGTGCATATTTGCGAGCTCCGAGCTTAATATCAGTAGGTGTGTTTTAAACAAATTACGAACTGGCGTATTACCTGGACGGGATGTTAGCGAGCATAGCGGAATAACTTTCTTAATTATTATTAACGTTTCTGTTTGACTATTCGGTTGGGAATAGTGTGTAGGATTCGCTGCGTTTTTGGTAATTTTATGATATTAACTTACGCTTCTGTGCTTCGTATAGTGATGTGTGGTCTAGGAAATTAATTTAACACCCCTGTGCGACCGTTTCGAAGGAAATGCAAATTTTATTTAGTGCATACAAGCACCCTTAGGTTCCCACATGGGGTAAACAGAGCACATGAAACGTGACATGATTATGACTATTTTAAATTTCGCAGCCACGTCTAGCATAATTTTAGCTTTGAAAACAGATTTTATTATTTGATAAGTGTATGTAAATGTGTATGTAAACCTAAAATTATGCTAGAAGTGGCTACGAATCGTGAAAGAGTCAACAGTCATAATCTGAGTTTTGTCTAT
Organism: Adoxophyes honmai; assembly: GCA_005406045.1. NCBI lineage: Eukaryota > Metazoa > Arthropoda > Insecta > Lepidoptera > Tortricidae > Adoxophyes > Adoxophyes honmai. The sequence continues at coordinate 203,482 of BHDV01009067.1, read as the reverse complement.
GTCATGTTTCATGTGCTCTGCCTACCCCGTTTGTAAAACATAGGCGTGATTGCATGCATGTATGCATGTAAATATTTTATTTGTACAACGCTCAAAAAAATAACAAGTTGAGATTAATACAAAAGTACTGTGGCGAACATAATTATATCTGTCGTCCAAAGCATATCTTAGCCTAATCATTTAGTCATCTTAGGACATCCAGGGAAAAAATGGAGAAGTATTATTCTAGACCGAACGTTCGAAGAAGGTTTTAAGAAATGGAAGAAACAAACAGAGCAATATAATAATATAATATAATGGAAGGTTAACTGGTAGAGATCCCCTCGGGGATAAGTTCGCCTTTGTACGTAAGTTACACTGTTGTTCTGTTATTTTATTCCTTGTAATTGTTTTATGTGCAATAAAGAGTCATACAATACAATACAATACAATATAATAATAGAACCTTTAGACTAGTCTAAAAGAGACGATTTTCAGTTCGATATATTGCATAAGGATCGGTTCTTGTGGTTACTATGAGATTATCAATTCATTCATTTTCCCAGGTAAAAGCGATGCGTGAACTTGCCCCACCTCTTAAAATCTTGCCATGTTTATTGCCGGCCACTATACTAAACGTTTAATTAGACATCGTAGTAGCCTAGCGATTCGACTTCTGGCCTCTCATGCAGAGGGTCGTGGGTTCAAATCCCGGGCTCGGATCACTAATCGAATTTAAATTTTCCCACTAGCTATTCCGTGTAAAAATTTAGAAACAGCGTGAAGTAATTCGGTATCGTTTGCGAAGTTCCCAATCTGACTTGCCCCGCGTATGTATTGCTACCCAACCCATCTCATACTGATTAAACACAGGTAAGAAATATTTGGGCTCGATTGTATATTTCTACATTTACCTTTTTACTCGTCATTTTGTTATTATGTTACAGCTCGCTTATGCTGCCCGGTTGGTTTAAGTTACTCCTAATTACAAGACTTGAACCGAATCGCATAATTATAACAGCAATTATCAGTAAGTAATTTCAATACTCAACATCTCTCCATTTTTTCCATGGAAATCGGAAGAGGCGACGTAGAAAATAGGTTAAGGTAGATATGTTTTTGGTGACAGGCTTGCAACCGGTCGCTATTTCACCATTTTCATCAATGTTTGAACTTGAATCAATTCTAAAAGTGGCCACGAAAGTGACTATGCAACGTTTCGTGTGTTCTGCTTACCCCATTAGGGAATACAGGCGTGATGAATGTATTTAATTATGTTTTATCGGAAATGCTTGATCTGTTATTAGAAATGGATAACTTGAAATAACAACGAATTAAATCAAATCACGTTTCTGCATATTTGTGCAGTGGACAATAAATACAGTTTGAATTACGGTAACATTTTCTGCTAGAATGGATATTACTGAACACATTCTGACAGCATGCATTCTAAAACAACGAAAAGCTAATCACTGGTCATTATTTAGAATAAACACATCTTAAGAAATATTTCTAATCGACAAAATACTCTCCCGTTATCAACAGTGGTAATCAAACATTTTAATGAATCTTCGACTTCACATTTCTCTTTATGTATACGTCGCACTCAACTTTAGTGTTTTTTAAACGAAGGCAAACGAGCACGCATGTCACATGATAGTAAGTAAGCACCGCCATCATCGCCATACTCGGACACTCGCGATACCAGAGGACTGTGGACGCGTTGCCAGTTTTTTTTTAATTTTTTATTTATTTTGTTGCCAGGTTTGAAGGCTAAAATTGAATATCACATGTATCAGTAATTTTGTCGGGTGTTTGACGCTAAAAAATACACTGTTACTGGCAGCAAGATTAGCAAGTAAGTGGTAGCGATCCGGACGGACCCTCAACTGAGCCCTACCATTTGTTAAACTTTGTAATAATGTTGACCTGAGAAAAAAAACTCAACTATATTTGTGCAAATATGTGCCTTATTACGTTACTAAGAACACTTTCACACGTCTTCTTTTAGTTAGTCTTCGAGCGTTCCGGAAAGACCATCATTGCCAAAAAGAATGCGGTTCAATGAGTATTTACATAACCGTTTGTTAATAAATACGAAGCGTAGCGATATGGTGAAAAGACATTTAACTTATAGTGAAGAAAGTGGAGGCAAGGGTTAAGCAAAGCAGCAGCTTTTAATGCCATCTCCTGTTCTGACAGAACGATACCGAAGCACGGTCACCCACGCCACGCACCCTTTGGGTCTCGTCGTCTCCAACCCCGGGGCCAGAAACTCATGTAAAGCCAAAGTAAAACCTGATTACGAAGATACCTAAGCTAGTACCTACTGATTAGGGCTGCGGGCGCGGGTCATGCAAACGCCGGCGCGGCAGGTCAAAGGCGCGTGAGTTTCCGGAGCGCAGATAAGCGTCGTATTTCCTCGCGACTCTGCCCGGAAGCCGGAAACCCCACTGAGACGAAAACGAAAACAATTTCTGAACGATCCTTCCTCGCAGCAGATCATTACTGCGATCTTCAACTTCAAAGATGCTTTAATATTTTTTGTGTCTCGCTATCAGAGGCTACGGAGTAATTTGTAGAGAAACACGTTTTCTTTCTCGGTTCGAAATGGAAATTAATAAGGCACGTTGACTGTTTGCGATGGCTGCCGTAGTTGCACGAATTTATTCTGGGCAGCTATTAAATTTTTCTAATAACAGTTTTAACTTTTATTTTCATTGCTTGCAAGATTGTTTAAGACAAACGTATTAAAAAATACAGAATAAAGTGGACCGTTTGGAATAATGAAGTCTTTGATGTTGATAGACATGCTTTGTCCTGTAATCTCGGAGTGAGAGGTATTCTAGGCGCAGCGCGTGGGCGTCGTGTCAATTGCTTAAAGCCAATTGTTTAATTGCCCGATAGGATCCACCCAACTGAAACACAAATTCGTTATAATTGAGCAAGCTATTTAGTAGAATTTTATATTATCTAGTACTTGCGCCTAATTTGGTCCAAAATCAATTAACGAGCTAGAGTTAACTTTGTGTGATCCCAAAAAAGTCACAAGCAGGGCTAGGATTTTGCAAAGCTGACCCGACCGGGTTGGGTAATTAATTACGCGTGGCTGTTTTTGCAATGGCGGCCGAAGAACAGAATCCGTAAGAAAACGGCCAGAATCCGTAAGAACGGCCAAGATTTATCGTTTGCGCCACTTCACTTCAGCGCCGCTCGACGGCGAATTACTAATCTTTTCTTTAATTCTGATCCGTTGTTTTCTTCGGGCGGTAATAGAGCCGTGAGCCGGATTAACGGAAATGTTCATTATTGCTTGGTTTATTGCGGTATTGTTTCAAACCAAAGTGCCTACTATTATGCAGTTTCCTTTACAAATTTACGTTTAACTCTGTACCAATATAAAATCGAATATCAAAACGTAATAAAGCAGTACCTCGCCGTAATAACGAATTAACGTTTGTACCGTATGCGGATGTGGATATTTTACTAGCTTAATAAAATTTCAATAACGTTAAGGTCGCGGATTTGTCCCCCATTTATTATAATGCCCCACGGACAGATACCCAAATAAACTTGTACATAACTAAATTGGGTCGTTCCCATTAGGGGTTACCTTGTTATATGATTGAGATTGCTTTACATATTGCCGGAGGTTTCGGCTTAACAAATAATAGTCAAACTTCAAATTAGGACATTTGTTAACACAGAAAGTTTATTCCGGAGGTTACCATTTCATAATTAAGCTCGTTGAGGTGGAAGAGGCTTCGACAAGGTCATTTCACACAAAGATCCTCGAACAGTAACCTAAATCCGACATTACATTCAACATTGCTAATGAAATATCTTTGACGCTCTAACTTGAATTTTCGAACTTGAATTTTGTGAATTTTTTAATTTTAAATCTAACATTTGAAGATAGCTAAAATAACTCATTGAGCCTGAAATAGTGCTAAAATAGGTTTTTCAAGCTCTAGTTCAAACAACAATTAAGTGATCATACCGATTTAGACCCAACCAAGCTACCTACTTAAGAAACAACAGTTCTTATTAAGCACCCAGTATCGTTTAATTTCACTGTTCATGGTATTAGAACCACTAACGACTATTATACATAGAGTTGCGAACTGCTGTACTAAGAGTAGGCTTTAAAGGAAGAATGAAGTGTGACACCTACGCTAGTGGAAACAGGGTTGCAAATTCATAAAGTGCGTTTGTTGGCGAGGGTGGGTAGTGCGACAACGTTCAGTAGTGTAACAAGCATTTGCCTGGTAATTAGCGTCTGATATCATTGGGAAATGCTGTTAACATGCCTTTACAATGTTCTTAATGAAGCCATGGTAAACAATTAGCACTGTGTAAGGATGGAGGACGCGCTTCGCGGTGCTGCGCTAATCTTTCGTTCATAATATGAATTCATCAGATATTATTACATACTATAGAGTGAATAACCATGCCGCTTCTGTCTGTTTATCCAAACTAAAAATGAACGATTGTGATGATATTTTAATCTGATTTAAAATTGAAAACTTTTAATTAAGGATAGATTTTCCCATTGTTTACATAATGTACCTATGTCCTTGATAATTTAATAAATCAAATTAAACAGTTTTGATTCATAATAAAAGTATGCATGAATGTACGCGTGTAGTTTATAAAATAAGCGCGAGGGGCGAATTGTATAGAAAAATCAAAAATAACGCGCAATAGCCAAACTGATGCTACGTCATCAATAATTGGTGAACGAGATTTTTGTACGTTTGCGTTTAGTTTATTGTGAAAAAAAAAATGTTTTTGCGACGAAAGATACCTACTAGACGAAAATCAGACTGTTTTATAAACTACTAGCTTTTGCCCGCGGCTTCGCACGCGTTGAATTCGGGCTAACACAGAAGAGATTTTGGAATTATTAGTAGGATGCGCCCGCCAGAATAGCCAGCAGAAAGTAGTTTTTTCCTACTTTCTCGACACTTATCGTCATATTTTGGATTTTTTTTTAAATTGTAGCCTATGGGCTATTCTGATGTATTTATAAGCTACATTACTGTAAAGTTTCATCAAAATCCATTCAGTAGTTTTTGCGTGAAAAAGTAACAAACATCCATCCATCCATCCATCCATCCATACTCACAAACTTTCACGTTTATAATATTAGTAAGATAATATTATTATCGTCGACAATAAACGGTCTCGCTGCGTCGACTGTAAAAACGTAACCGGCTCATGCATACTTAGCACGGCAACCCGTACGAATCAGACTATCTGTCATCATTTCGATGTCTCTAGTTGGACTGTGACAGGTATACTCGTAGTCCATCATGCGCAAGCGACGAGTTAAGTCGTCATAGTCGTTTTCCAAGGGCAGTGGTACAGTTTTAAGGCAACCCACGTAACTACATACGTCATACATCACGCCTATATTCTCAAATGGGGTAGGCAGAGCACACGAAACGCTGGATTGACAAAATCGTAACCATTTGACATTCTGTAGCCACTTCTAGCAATTTTTGTGCTAGCCTGTCGCATAAAATATATACTAACCTATGTTCTTATTCACCTCTTATGACATCCACGGAAGAAATGGAGACACAACCCACGTAACTGTATCTGTAAAAAGAAATTGCAATGATAAAGCGCAACACATTTCGTCTTACGAGCCCCCCGTAATACTTTCGTAACGAAGCCCCTAATTATCAATGCGTATCAAACAAAATTATCATCTAAAAGAGAGTTGTACGGTCCGTTTTTGCGCCGTACAATTTCTAATAGCGTGTATTTCTGGAACTTTCGCCGTTAATTAGTGAGCCGGTGCGAACCGGACCTCAGGTGGGACGTGCTTCTGTTCCGGCGTGTATTTACATAAAGTTTGGCGCAATTACTGGATATCCACCGACTTGCATGCGAATAACCTGCACCACTGCCTTGTAGGCTGTGCTTTATGCCTCTCTTTCTAACTAGTGTGTTGCGAACAAGATGCATTCAGTTGGGAAATGTCAAGCGTGCCGTTTCGAGCCATCGGCACGCGAGCGCCATGCATGCGAGCGTTGCCTTTGCCTTCTACGTGCGTATTGTTTGGTCAGTTTCGGATTGTTTCGCTCGTGTGATGCATACTACAGTAAGTTAATTGGCCATTTGAATTTGAGATGACTTAGGTAGGATCCAACTTTTCGTAAATCTATGATTATTCACTCGTTCGGTGAGTTATCTAAATAAAATCGTAACATTACATAGGTACATAACTTACTTCCTTAAACATCTCTTACGACATCTAAGGAAGACATCAATTAGAGTAATTCTAAACCCGACGGCACACGCACTAACAAAATAATCTATACTAATATTATAAAGCTGCAGAGTTTGTTTGTTTGTTTGTTTATTTGTTTGTTTGTTTGTTTCTTTGTTTGAACGCGCTAATCTCAGGAACTACTGGTTCGAATCGAAAAACTCTTTTAGTGTTGGTTAGACCATTTATTGAGGAAGGCTGTAGGCTATTTAACATCACGGTGCAACTAATAGGAGCGAAGAAATATTGGAGAATGTGGGAAAAACGGGAAGAAATTTGTTACTATTCCACGCGGACGGAGTCGCGGGCACAGCTAGTAATAAATATTCACTTACATACTTACTGGGTCTTACGTTATGGACATAGATAAATACTAGACGTTCTTTAGGGTATTCTTAACCGATACAAAAAATATAAAAGCAATTAGTCTAGCGTATACAGAGAAAAGAAAGGTTTCAAAAAGTTTTCCTTAGAGGCCCTCTATTAGCAATGTTGATTAAATCGGAAGACTGATACAACATCTTTAGAAAAGTTTGAAGTACAGTAGTAACCATTTTCAATTTTATTGAAACCTTTTTTCATGTACACGATAACTCTCTGGGAACACACATACATACATGGATATTCTCACGCCTGTATTACCAAGAGGGGTAGGCAGAGCACGTGAATTCAAAAATTCCCACGTTTAGCAATTTCTAACGTTTAACCATCTGGTTACTCTGTGGGAATTACATGATTAATGTGAAATTCTCATAGTATGCCATAATTTTACCTGTAGACATCAGAAGCCACACAACACACATGACTTTGACATGCATGTCAAATTCTATTCATGTTAGATGTCAGATCAAAATGGTATACAGGGTGGCCGGTAATTGATAACCGTAAATATTTTAACCAGTGGTCGGGTACACGTGTCTGAAAACCCGTGTATACAGAGTGCTACTTTAAGCAGTTTTTAGATAATTGAGAGTTTTGTTTTATTTCCAACTAAGGCACTTCCAAAGCATTCGAGACAAGCAATACTGCGAGCTCGTTGTCTACAAACGTCGTCTGTAACCTAAAAATACCCAATAGCTTTTACGCTTGATTCAATCATTCATACGCTTTGGCTGACTTCATTGACAAGCAATGTTTCCTTGGGCTGTGTCGCAGGCGTCGAATGCGGGCTAATGGCCCGTTAATAATGCCGGCCAGCTCTGCGAAGAGCTTGCGCCACGAATTACGACTACGCCACACACATACGACGACAGATTTTCAGTCAAATACAATAATATCGAAAGTCTCATATACCCGTGTGGTGCCGGGTTAGAATAGCACCTCCCCCTTTCTTCCCGTGTGTGTCGTAAGAGATCGACTCTGAGAAAGGGTTGTATTGTGGGCGATGGGCTAGCAACCTGTAACTCAATGTCACGTTTAACCATCTGGTTACCCAGGCTAAAGAGGCACTGGATTTTTGAATTCATGTACTCTGCCTACCCCTCATGGGAATACAGGCGTGAGAATATGTATGTATGTGTGTGTGTATGTCACATTACGCCTACGCTAGTACACACATAAAGTGACAGACTTCCAGTCAAAGATATCGTAAGTCTCATAAGTCTCTGGCATCTTATTGGCAAAGTTTTAAGTAATGAGACTAATGAGGGTTCGCGAATCACGTTACCATGGAAAAAGTGGTGCGTGAGATTTCCTCAACTACTTAAAATTTTGTCAAGCTAGATGTCGGAGACTGTCATGTGAAGTTCCCAATCCGCACTGAGTGCGCGCATGAACTAGCCCAAACCCTTTTATACTGAGAGGAGGACTGTGCCCAGCAGTGGGACGTATTTAAGCTGGATAATTTTTCTTTATTTCAAGCCCAACGCCACACGGTTTACGGGGTACGCATAGAGAAATCACATTGGAAAACAAATAAAACAATTCACGTTACTAAGATTTTATGATTTGTACTGTACCGTTCGGGTTTGGAATATCACCTCACTATTTCTTCTGTAAACTAAACACCTAAAAATATGCTAGATTGGTTGTGATAAAACTTTTCATATTGTCTGGCAATATAGGCATGATGAAGTATGATGTTCTCTATGCGTTTCTGTGTAAACGATTTGAACGGACGGGCAGAAAGACCGACTGTTAGAGTGACACATTAGACAGTGATCATATAAGGATTCCTTTTTCATTTCAAATGCGGAATCCAAAGAATGACCGCATGTATCGGTAATGATTGACTGGCAGTATATACACTGTGTTACAAGCTCTAGCACTCCTAAACTGGTGAAGATCGTACACTTAACACGTGAGTAGCGACCCGCTGCAAATAGCGCATTAACGACACGATTGCAAGATAGTCAAGTCGATCGTATTTACTAGCTCACACTAGCTATGGCTAGCTTTAACCTCGTAAGGCTCCGCGTACTTTATAAAGTACAAGTTACTGGTAAGCATAACAGCCGAATGTACTTCATTAAGTACAAATTATTCAGTGGAAAATGAACTTAAAGATCATGTTACGTAAGATTCAACATTTTAAGCCATGAAATTTTTGTCTGGGTCTGAGGCCCTAAATTAAATATTTAGAGTCAGGGCTTAGGAGGTTAATAGATTTTTCGTATTTAAATTTAAGGACATTTAAGTTAATTTATTCAATTTAATATTTAATTTATTTAAGAGTTAAAGAAACTAAAGTAAACAGCTTAAGGTATGTTTCAGATTTAGACATGCTTGTACGATACAGGCTGTATTTAATTTTGAAGACCGGTCATACCGGCATGTGATCTTATTGACAAGTTGATCAGTTTTATTAAGAGACCAACATCGAAATTGTGAAAAAAATATGCCGGTTTCATACCTTCCGGCTGAAATGATGCCAGTGTGCCACTGATTTGTATATCAGTTTCATAATGAAAATTGTTCAGTGTTAGGTACCTATAAAGTCACTACTTACCCAGAGTTTAACTGGTCCTTAAAATTTCACCTTGTGTGTCAGTTAGTAGTAATATTAAAATGATGAACAATCAAATACAAGAGACTACATTTCTAGTGAAAAGGTTAATTGTGACACAGGTATCATTACTTGACTGAATTTATTATGCGAAGACGTTCAACGCAAAAAATGGCTTACTTAACTATGTAAAAATAGTAGAACTTTCACACGAAATAGCTGAATGTGAAACTTTTGACAAGCAAGGGTTGTTCCAGACACCGACCCTTTTCGTCATTGACCGTCAGCAGTTTTATTCAAGCTCAGGTTAAAATGGCTGCTAAATTGCGTCATCATTCATATAGTACCTACAGTGGGAGTTAATGTGAAATAATTTTGCAAAGAACACGAGACGAATAAAATAGAAAATTAAACAACAAAGAAAGCACTCGCAAACATTATCGACCTAATTCGATATGTTTGAACTCAGTGAATTTGCCGCCTTCTTTGTATGCTCATTTCTGATCCACCACTAATTCTTTTGCTTCACAGTTTTTCCACGAAGCAATAATTTCCTTTTCTCGCAGGAGTCGTCCAAGCGAAAAGAGGAAGATAAAAAAGGTGGTCTCAGCGCTTTGTCGTCTGATTGTGAGAGTCCGGTGTGCAAGATGCCTAGACCTCTCTTATAAATGAACCGACCTACTCATGTTTATATTGCGCGAACCATTTCGGACACATAAGTATTTAAGAAAATAAAATTTTGTTTGAGGTACGGTCATGTGCAAAAATAAAGAAATAAATATATGGGCCAGGACTTTATTACGCCGGGGTAAATGCGTACGATACACACAGTTTTGCAGCTTTGACTAAATACATAATCTACTACTTTTTATTGACTGTACAAACATTTTGCTTGTGGATATTTAATGACAATGAATATTTAAATCCATGGTGACGTACTTAGGACACGCGGGTAGTGATGAACGAAATTATTAATTGTTATGATCTTATGATAAAAATACATTGTAATATTATATTTTTGCTCACTATACATGATTCTATTTAAACTTAATTAACGGTTTGTTTGAACGGTTTAGCGTCGGCACCAAATGTTCGTTCACGACATCATGATATTGCGGAAAATTTACTTTTCGTTTTATCATATCAACAAACGTGTGCCTCGTTCATTTCTTTACTCAAACATATCTGTCGCACTCAGAGACGCCGGGTACATAATTTACAAATACCTTGATTAAATTGCGATAGGCTGAAATTTCCAAGGTGACGCAATACTAAAAGAAGGCAGAATACCAAAAGTGTATCCGTCACTTGTTTCCCTGCTTCTTCAGAATGAAACAAAAGGGCGAAGAGCTTTGCCCTTTCTTATAAATTATTACTCATAAGTTCGCACGAGACACCTGCTCGGAGACACCGAAGGTATTTTTGAATCACTCTCTGCGGAGCAGGATAAAACTTTTCTTGGAATTATGCATAACCATCGCGTCTGTCGTAACGTTGCGACTAACCCTGCATGCCAATTAGTACATTTTTAATTTCGCTCGTGTTCAAAAATATTACAACAAAAACCATAATCCGTAGAACACCCAATCGAGTAGATGTAGAAGTTAAGGATATTGTTTTCAATTTGTTAGTTGCGAAAAACCGAGAGCAGTTTCACTGGAGGAGGCGTTTAATCAATAGTGGGGTAATATTGTACTTCCTTAATCTAACTTAAAATTTAAATATTTGCTAAAAGTGGCTATAATGCCTGCTGTATTTATATAACATAATTTTAACTTATTTGTCTTTAACCATGTGAAAAATGCCGCCAATGGGTCTTTTATTGCAGCCTTGTTTGTTGATGTGAAAAACCTTGAACTGATATACCTTGAACGATTAACCTTGATTGAATTATATCTAAAAAGCTAAAGGGCAAACAATTCAGTTTTACTTTATATTTGCAGATTAAATGTATTATTAAATATTCTCCCACCTACGCACTTTGGCCATCGGCTCTAATCAGGACAACCTAAAGGATATCTGTCTTATATTTCTAAGTTGGTGCGTTTATTGACATCAGCTCTTTTTCGTCTCGGGAGACGTTGGCGGAAAATCGAAGTAAAATACAAGACGATCCCGTTAAGGATAAAGTACAATAATCTAGGATCATGTCGGATTAGCGCTAGTAAGAAAAATCTCTGAATTACTTAGAGAATTTTGATTATCCTCAACGTGATGGAGAATGTTTGCCACAGATGTGGTGTGTTTACTCACTCTGCCACGTCAATCAGTCCGTAGATTGTGCGTAAATAGCTAATGAGCTCCTAGAACTGTAAACTGGGAAATGTGATCGAGATAATTGTACTTGATAACTGTGTTCCGTTCGAGCAATATCCTGATTGTTTCTGATTACTGGCTAATTATTTTGAGGAAATACCTGGCAAACGGAATTTGATATTGAAACACGGTAATTTTGACAAAAGTGTTCTTTTTTAAGCCAATTGAGAATATTATAATTCAAAAAATCACATTTATTTCCATTTTAACTAGAAAGCATTGTAATAAATTATTTCCAACTGGTAAGTTGATGCGCTACCTCGCATTTTACGCGCAACGGAGATGAAATATTCGAAATCGGACCACAAAAAACTAATTCTTGTGCCAAAGACGTCGACATTGTGACTGTTCCAATTCTTAATAGATAGCCTTAAGCGTGGAACATAATAACTTGAGTACTTCTAAGACACAAGCGTATTTCTTGCTTAAATTTTATTAGACAAAACAGTCTCTTTGTCCCGGTGAACAAATCGCCCGGGGATCGTATTATTTCGTGCGTAGATTTATTGGCGTCGGATCGAGGGCCCTTTTGTTGGGCTTTTCCATAAATCTCCCTCCTACTTAAACGGTTATTAGGACACGAGCGATTGATGTCCAATGGCCAGCCTCCGTGTGGTAGCTCCAGTCGGAACCAGATGGATGAACCACGGTCCTTTTCGTAAGAGCCTCGTGTTGATACCTAATCTTTGCGAGTGCCTGCATAAATTCGAATTTCTTCTTGCATGCACTCATTTGTCTCCATTCTTAAGTTTTATTTTACTGGGTCTCGCTTACTCATCGTTACTGTGGTCGGTAGTCTAGTAGTATGACTTACTATGCAATAATGTGTTATTCCTCATTTACTATTACACTATTACCAAAGACTAAAAAATAAACAATAAAAGCTTTTTTTCTACTGAATTATTAACTATCGTTAAATGCCTCATTCATATTTTGCCAATCCGATACTATTAGTTAGGTACAGTCAAATCGCTGCTTATCTAAAATAAGTCACTATTCCAAAATACTACATTTTCGTACTAACTATAAAACTGGGTGGAGAATAAGCTA
>BHDV01009067.1:176034-188302 GCA_005406045.1 Adoxophyes honmai | reverse complement strand
TGCGACATTATTTGTGATAAAATGAATTTCATCACTTGATTCAAAGACAAATAGGTCGTTATTTGTCATAAATTCATTTATAATTTATGAAGTATTATGATTTGTGACTTTCTTGCTCATAATAATGTTAAAATGATTAAGACTCAACTCGAAGTGGTCATTGTTTTTTTGTTCTATTATTATAACGATGTGCCTTTTGTTTATATTTTTATACCACGGCTATTCTTGATTAACCAAGGGACTGAAAAGCTCATAGAAGAATCGTATTAAGTTAATTTTAATACAAGATATTTTGAAATGAAGTTTGTTTAATTTTCAATTCGCTGTACTGAAAAAAGTCCGATTTTGAGTTAGGCCGTTTTAATTGAAAAGCAGCGATATTTTGTTGAGCGTGTGAGTTTTTCAAACAAGAGAGAACTTGATAAGGGTAGTTTCGGCGGTCGTAGTGATTAGTTTACATTGGATGTAAAGGGTGTTCTGGCCGGAAACGTTGCCTGGCTACACGAGCGCTGATTACATAAAGAAGCAACCTCCGCGATAAACACATCACGATGTAATTTTAAAGTTAACCCGTAAACACAGCTGTATATAGGTGGGTGAATTTGCATATTTGTGCGTTTAAGCTCGTCGGGCGGGCGAGGCCGGAGTGATTGAATTATTAACTGACTGGCATGGGCTCAGAGGTACTTTGTTCAGACGTGAGCTGTGTTCGGGACGTGGATTTGCGTTAGCCCTCATAATTGTTATAATTAGCGGCCGCGGCGTGGTCATGCTTCGATAATTGCCGCTGCACGCTGCAGTAATCTCTTACATTAGCCCCTCGAGACGCGCTCGCGGCTTCCATTATTTATCACGTTACATACAAACGCATTTGTTTTATTGTAAAATTGTATATTAAAATTGTAGCGCCACCTATAGTTTAGCAGTAGAACTTCTTCACGTCACTAACTGTCAAAGTGTTGTACATCGCGCTAACGAAGTTTTGAAGATCGGTTGCATAAATACTAATTCCAACCTCTCTGTGTACCTCGGTCCCCACATAATGTCTGCCTGGAGACAGCTCTCTCTGTTGAAGTCTTTCCCACAGAATGTAGCTCGTTTAATTAACCTTGATTCTTGTGAAGAAGGCGCTCAAATGAAACGGAAACTGCACTTTTGTAAAATGAAAACAAACCGGTATTAAAATTAATTCATTTATTACTTTATAGTCACTATAACGAAAAGTTTTACCGGACATATTGTTAGCTTATGATATCACTTGCATGGTTTCAGTGCGAATAACAACTTGGAGGTTAAGTATAATTTCGTGGGAGCTACCAAGTAAAAACATGTTGAACACACTTTGTTGTGAAAACAAAACGAAGCGCATCACAGCACACGTCAGGAAACAATGTGAACAACATTTCTATTCGTAAAAATGTTTGTTATTTTTGACAAGGAACCCTGCAGTTCTTCTTCCAACTCCGTACCAATCATTAAACTTTGCATAATATATTGTTTAATACACAAGTTATTAAAGTTAGCCCTGTATCTCGTTTCTGAAATTACGAAGCTTTAGTGTCTAGTTAAAACAATGGACTGACTATCGTAACAATATTACCCTGCTAAAGCAAACGAACGAATTTCACTGTAAATGTTAAAAGAGCACATAATTAATTTTTTCATAAATATAAAAATATATAGGTAGTAAGAATACACTATCAATATATCAGCAAACAACATTATATTTGCAGTACAAAGCTTCGGTACTGCATTATACTGTGGCACTAGAGATGTTTAATATTTATACCCGTATTCTACCAAAAAGATGTCAGACGGTTACAAGCAAACTATACATGTACTTATTGTGTAGTCTACAGTACAATGCAAACAGTGCTCAACACACCACAGAGCCCTGTACCCAGCCAGATTGTGACATCAATATTTAGAACACAAATTCGTACTGCGGTTATACCTAAATTTAATAACTATTCGAGTGGTAGGTACACGGTACGGTTAGGGACAACTTACAAATAACAAAGAGCAGGTTATGGAACTCCGACTAACTCAAACGACAATCGAGCGAAGTCCCGACAGGAGTGAATTAATAACTTTAATTCCGTTCAGAGAGGGCGCGCGGATCTCATGCTGTGTGCGTCCGGATCGGCTATTGTGGACTCCGAGTAAGTGCCTACAAAAATAAATATTTATTCGTACAAAGAATTATGTCAGTGGGTTGGTACATTTCTCGTGATTTAAAAAAAAGCAAATGGTTATTAGTCAGGTACGGGTGCTCGACATCTTGACAAAAAAAAATTGCGTCGCAAATGTCGCAATCTCATGTTTGTTTATACGAGTACATCTAAGCAAAATCACCATTGTCATTGCTCTGCAGTGGGATTTTTAAACTACTACCAGACGAATGATGACGATAATCGATTTGTTAATAAACTAGGCTTAAAATGTTCTTTTTTTATATCCATGCATACAAAAATAGTGTGTAAGCATCGCAGCGGATAACTGGATTCCTCTTCGCTTCATAACATTTTTGGTGAAACCGAATCTACTGCGATAAATGTATAAACAAAATATTGCTTCCCGCAACGATATTTTATATTAAATTGGGTACATTATGGCGTACGTGGCGGGATCACAATGCACACTTGGAGCCATATATCAGGCATATTATAAAGGCAGCAAAAGGCGGACAAGTAGGCAACGTTCGCGCGGTCTTCGCCAAAGTAATTTCACGAGCCCTCACTCCGGCGAGGAAAACCTGAAAATAGGATCGCTCCGATCAGATTTCAGCGTCATGTTGGGGCGAAAATATCTTACGTAAAGACTGGTAAAGTACAACTTTCATAGGAGGAAATGGAACTACTTAATCCGTTCATTGTCGCTGACGGAGATCGGTGACAAAGTTCTATGGAGTAACAGGTGATCGCAATGAAAGGTTTTGAAGTGCTCTTTTGACTAAATATATAATCACACCTGTTCCCAAATGGGGTAGGCAGAACACACGAAACGTGACATAGACAAAACCATGATTATGACTATTTCACGCCTCGCAGCCACTTCTAGCATAATTTTAGGTTTGAAAACTGATGGAAGAGGTAGTGTAGGTAATAGTGACTAAATGCCTAACTAATACAACAATTAATATACTTCATATTCGTCTTAAGTTAGAGAGTATAATTTTGTTAAATGACTGTAATCGCTAGATTACTTTTAATGTTATAAATGTGGCAGTTACTCTGCCTGTATTAGATTTTTTTGTGTCAACTTTGGAATCGATTGCTATGAAAATTATGAAATTAATTTGAGTCTCCAGGAAGGACGTATGCTACTTCCATCCCAAAGAATCAAGAGCTGATAACATACATTGTCAATTTAAGTTAAGCTATAATCGATATTAAACAAGGATCAAATTGATTAAAAGGATTAAATTATTTACTAGTAAACCCGCCGCGGGACAGTACCGTAACTAGGGCGGTGCCAGCGGTGCCCAAGCACAGGGCGCAGACCCTGGAGAGGCGCAGAAATGACCAGACCAGTACCTTCAAGGGCGCAGTTTTGAAAGCTCGCACCGGGCGCATAAAAGGCTAGTTACGGCAATGCCGCGGGATAGGGATAAGCTAATGCCACGCAAACGAATAAACAATTTTTGAAACGAAAAGTCCTTTGAAACTGCTTTTAACGGTCACAACCAGCTATTCATTAACAGTTAACAAAACGATGTAGACAAGCATTTAATAAAAAACGATTAGAACAAAATAAAAGTGGACTTTTGTAAAAACCGGACTGTTAAGGCAGCGTCCCAATCGTATCCAGCCGTCCCCGGAGCATCCGCGGGATGAGCAAAAACAAGTGAAAATAAAGTGAAAACATTGTTATTCTCGTGTGGATTACCTCGCGCAGGGTTGCCAGATGATGGAATATTTCAAAACATGTATCGGGTTTAGAATAACACTTCTCCACTTCTTCCAAGGACATCGTAAGAGGTTTATATTAGGCGACATCATTAGCGTGTTATGAAAAATACAATTTTAATAAATTCTCACTGTCTTGAGAAATATGGATAACTAGCTTTTGCCCCGCGGCTTCGCTCGCATTAGGTTTAGATTTTTCATACAACGGGATTTTCCCGCTAATTCCCGTTCCCGTAGGAATTTCGGGAATTCCTTTCTTAGCGGATGCCTACGTCATAACATCTACCTGCATGCCAAATTTCAGCCCGATCCGTCCAGTGGTTTGGGCTGTGCGTTGATAGATCACTATGTCAGTCAGTCAGTCAGTCAGTCAGTCAGTCAGTCACCTTTGAGTTATATATATATAGATTTGAGTTATATATATATAGATTTGAGTTATATATATATAGATTCACGTTTGGCAGAAGCTACCGCGCCTCCTAGAGGAACTCGATTTAAAACATGATTTAGCCGTTTTTTTCAAGGTAATCCGGCTAACTTAGAGTCTCACGGTAGTTTAATGTTCAAAATTCTTACTACTATAAAGTACACCTTATCCTTTATCGGTGCTGAACCTACCGTTATAACCTAATTTCTGGCAGGTAGGTACACTAGGAACTTTACACGAGAAAATTATTGGTAGGTATAAAGGTAGGAAGTGTTCATTACGCTGGCAACACTTGCATGCCAACGGCCCTGTCTTGTGTCTGGTCCACAAACTACGGGCGAGCTTTGTAGATTAAAAATTAAAAATACTTAATTTAATTCGTGGCTAGTGGGATTCGCGTCCAGTTAACTGACTATTTTTCTGCTACTGTCAAATTCTACCGTTGAAAATTAAGAGTAAAATAATGTTGGGAAGTTATTTTCTTGTATAGTACAATATACAATACTTTTTTTTATTGCAATATCGATACGGATCTTTTAGCGTTTTTTCTGTAGACCGTACGTAAAAAAGTCCTACGTCCGTTGGTGTCGTTCTTAAATAAAGATGATTTACAAAAAAAAAAACAATTGAAAAATACATTTTTAAAGTACCTAAGTACATACCTAACTTCAACGCACAGAAAAAATTAACAGCTTTGAAAACAGAAAGTCAATCCTACCTGCAGAAACTTTTTCCTTTGTGCTATTTTTGAACACTTTCGTTTTTCATTTTTCCAAGCTTAATTTGTGCGACGAAAATAGAGTGCTTCCTAATTACATTAAAGTGTAAATTATTTTATACAGTCAGAACAAGCAATATTATGTGCGAGAGTTACTTTTCGAAATTGACCTTATTTTTGATGCGTATTTGTTTCGAACGTAGCAACATTTCTCACAAAGAAAATGTCACTACAATCGCTAAACTATACTGTCAATGATTTCTCAGTAGGCAATTGCGATTGTTTTTCGTTTTGGCAAGTGCTTACCCACAATTCAAAAACGAAAAATCCTAATATGAAATGAACAACATTATTTTTCTGGAGATTACCCTCCTTTATCTGGGGATAATCTTTTCCGCGCGGTAATGAACGCGGCTACTGCCGCAACCGGTGTTTATAGGAATGATACCACACCACCTCCAATTATTTTGTTCGGAGCTGTATTTTCCGGCGATTTTCTTGCCACTGTTTGGCGGTGCAACGTATAAATTTACGTATTCCCCCCTGTGGTGTTGAGATTAGAATAGCGCCTCTCCTTTTCCTATGTTTCGAAACAGGTTAAGGTACAATAAGCGATGGGCTCGAAATGAGTCACCAATTACATATGTATTTTTATTTTTATCAAACTTCAAACATAAAATTGCTAAAATTGGTCCGAAAAAATCTAAGTGCCAATGAAGCGTTTTGAAACTTAAAACTTAAAGGATGAGCTGGAAGTGGATGAGAAGCGTGGAATGATCATGATTTTGACTATGTAGCGGTTCGTGAGCTCTGCCTTCCCCTTTCCGAATACCTAAATGGATGATGTTTATGTTCATATTTTACGTGAAGCTAAACTTTTATAGCTAATCAGCATTCACAATATCTATTCATAATATCTTTTCGTTTAATGTGTAGGTAATGATTATTACTACAGTTTATTTATAATTATTTCAAACAAACGGTAACGGGCTCTTTTGTATACATATATATACCAAATATATAAAACGTATCAGTCGCATTGCCCATAAAAATACATATAACCGCTACATGCTCCGCATACGCTTTAACACAGCCGCCTCACCGCGTACGGCAGTTTGCAGCACAATAGGTCGCGAGTATTTGCGAGTGTAAATTGAAACATGTCGAGAGTTAATTGCGTCCAGGCCCGCGAGGGGACGACGCGGGATTAACCTCAGCCTTCGCCCTCGCCCCTTGCGACCTTTGGCTGTGGTCCAAGGCATAAGATACACGTGTTTAAGAATTGACTATTCTTAGACGTACGGACCATCGCGAACAGGGATTGTTGAGCTACTTACTTATATTTGTAACTTGGTCGTGTAATAATAATCCAATAGATAACATCTGTCAGTCACATCGGTCATTGATTACACGTCTACATTGCGAACAGTGGCAAGTGGCTCAGCAATCCCTGTTCGTGACTGGACATACATTATGCGTATATTCCCAAAAGGGGTAAGGGGAGCACAAGAAACGCTACATAGATAAAATTACGACTTTAGTGGTCACTTTTAGCATATTTTTTAGGCTTTGAGTTGACAGGTATAGTGGTGACAGGTTGCTAGCCTGTCGCCTAAAGCATATCCTAACCTGTTAACTTAGTAGCCTCTTACGATATCCGCTAAAGAAATGGACAGGTGTTGTTCTAAACCCGACACCACACTGAACAATTTAAATAAGGATAATAATGAAACAAGGGTATAAAGCCAAATCGCAAGTAGAAGAATTCATTTTTGGTGATATCTGATCATTGGTTTTATGAAGCATAGGCGTATCTTACTAATGAAACATTAAACTTACCTACTGCTCAGACTTTCCTCGTATCATGTGCTCTTTATGTTTTTGGTTAAGGCGATAAATCATAGACTTAAAATAACACCTCTCCATTTCTTCAACGGATGTCGTAAGACTCGACTAATAGCTCTTCTACATGAGGGGCCAGCGCTAGTCCAGCAAAATGGCCATGTGATGGATGAAAAGGATCTACACAATGGCGATGTTCAGCTGTTCTGGCCCAATACCATTGACCATCATGATGGCCCATCATGTAGAGGAGCCATAAGGAAATACGTTAAGGTAACTATGTTTTAGGCATTTTTTACCTTTTTTAACCTAAAATTAAGCTAAATGTTAGATCGCGAAATAGTCATGGTTTTGACTACGTAGCGCTTCGCGTGCTCTGCCTTACCCCATTTGGGAATACAGGCGTGAGGAATGTATGCATGTATGTATGTACATTCTGTTACGGCAAAAATGTGATATTTTAGTTAACCACACACTTTCTTCCGAAGCCTTGTAGTACACGAGACAGTACCATTAAAAATGTGTCAATTTCTCATGTTGTTACAAAATCGCTATAGCTTTTGAATTGAGGAATTGTGTACGGAAGTATCCGCGTGTCAGCGAAGTAAAACAGGCCGGCTCCGGCGGCGGTTCAACTCGTCATAATTTCCAACATTCGCGAAAACAGAACTGCAATAACTTTAACTATAGTTTCGTTGTAATGATTTAATTTTACTCGTTTAATTTAACGTTAAACGTTCGTGTTCGGTGGTGCTTTTACTTGTTTTTATTATTTTCTATCCATGAAAAATATATAGTACATAAGTGTAATTTATAGTACAAAAAGGAATGGTCAATAGTGTGTCATATTTTCAGTTTAAATTGTGTATTGACTACCTATTGGTACACATACAACAGGTTATTTTATCGTGTTTTTAATTTACTTCCTGAAGATTTATTTTACAGAAATATGAAACGGATACACTCAAGTCTGTAATATCAAGATTAGCTCGACATGTTTCGAGACAATTCGTGTCGTGACCTATCATTGGGAGTAAGGCGAAGCTATGGGTGATGACTATAAATTATATATTATAGTTAGTGTTGTTACGTTTACGCAATTTTTTCAATAATTTATTACCTACTTTACCATAATTTTGAGTTTTGTTCATTTGTGTTGCAAAGAATCACTCGCTTATGGGCGTAAACTTCTTTAATTATTATCTCAAATCACGGCTTCTCACGCCCTCTGATATAAAAACTTAGTACCCTCTTCAGGGGACTCCTTATTATTGCACTTGTCCTCTTACACACCACTCGGGTGAATTGCCAATTTGTTTTGTTAACTAATAACAATCTAACAATAATAATTATTACCCGGCCTAAATACGACCCACTGCTGGGCACGGGCCTCCTCTCAGTATGGTAATTTCACACACTTACTTCGTCGCTGTATGCAGGTTCCCTCACTGTGTTTTCCTTCACATAATATGTCGTGGTAAATATTAGATTCGATTTCGTACATAATTTCCAAAAAACTCATAGATAGTACAAAGTCTGGGATTCGAACATATGGCCCTCTGCATGAGAGGCCACAGGTCGAACTGCTGGGCTGCCACTGTTTTTTTACCAATCTAAGGCTATCTTATATATCCAAAGTTTTACTCAGAAAGCATGATGACCGAACAGCCTGGTGCGGGCGGTGGCGGGGAGGCTGGACGTCGACAGTGACATTATGCGCCACTGGTCGCACGTCCACCTCTTCAAAGATAATAAAATTTCGTTTGTGCACTTAATATACTAACATAGATATAAGAATAATTTTGTTACTAACATGTATGGGCAATGCCTGAAATAAATGATTTTTTTTTTTTTTTTTTTTATAAAATATTATTGTCTTTTTTAAGATTCCGTACCCAAAGGGTGAAAACGGGACCCTATTACAGAGACTTCGCTGTCTGTCTGTCCGTCTGTCTGTCTGTCTGTCTGTCTGTCTGTCTGTCTGTCTGTATGTCTGTCTGTCTGTCTGTCTGTCTGTCTGTCTGTCTGTCTGTCTGTCTGTCTGTCTGTCCGTCTGTCACCAGGCTGTATCACAGGAACAGTAAGAGCTAATCAATTGAAAATTTCAGAGATGAGATGATAATACATATGTATATATTTCTGTTGCCGCTATAACAACAAATACTAAAATCAAAATAGTAATAATAATTAAGGGGGGTCCCATACAAAAACGTGTTTTTTTTTGCTTTTTTGGTACGTAACCCTACGTGCGTGAGTCCGACTCGCACTTGGCCGATTTTAATTATTGTTGCCGTAGACTTGTCATGAGGTGTTGCTGGCAGAGTGGAACTTCCCTGGTGGTAGCTATACAGAGAGACTGTGTCCTACACCCAGCAAGAAACATAGAAAAAAATATACACAAACACATACTGCTGTCGTCAACAACCGCCAACATTAATTAAGGGATTTTGTGTCGAGTTGAGAGTGGAAATTGAAACATGTCGGAGTTAATTGTGACTTGGCTACAGCCGTTCTCCACTCCCTACAGGCCCCTTACACAGAACCATTTCATCGAACATTAAACCAAAGTTTAATCATACTATCTCCTTCACTATTAAGCGTTAACAAGAAACAGCATGACATTGTTGAGCGGCAGGCAAAGTGTTGCAATGATCAGGGGGAGGAATCGGAATTTCGTATCGAGTGTAACACAGCACAATGTTAACTTTAGTGTAATTAGCAAATGATACCTACGAAAGTGATTCCTGGCTTTATTTATAGTTATAGAGATCGTTGTTTGATCAATGTAACAATGCGATAGATACAGATTTAGTTATAAGCCCAAAACAGTAATTTATGATGAAAACTAAATATATATACTTTTAAAGGTGTAACAAATAAAGTAAGTAATCGGCTTATTATTCAACAAAAGATTACAAGCTAGTCCAAGTTGATGTCGTATCTAAATATACTCCTAATAATAATATAGTGACAGGATGCTAGTCTGTGGCCTAAAATATATCATAACATCCTTCGTCGCCTTTTACGACATCTACGGAAAAAATGGAGAGGTGTTATTCTAAATTCGACTCCACATGGAAAGATACCTGCCAACTTACAATCTAAAAATTAACGCAACGGAACGTGACATACTCATCATGAGTATATAACCATCATGGTTATATATACATACATACATATTTAAATATATAAAATATGTATGTATATATAACCATGATGGTTCGATCTCTGTAGAGTTTCGTGTGCTCTTCCTACTCCTATTGTATGTATAATTTTCCAATCGATGGTTCCCTCCTCCTCAATTTATAATTATAAAGCACACAGAACAATTAGCAGCATTAGACAATAATATTTGATACGTTCAAATTAGCTTACTGCAATGGTTCACTACTAAATTGATGCGGAATTATTTATGAATTGATGTTATTCTCTTTGTTTCAATCAGAATAATGCTCGGTTAACATCACGTTGGCCGCAAAACATTGTGGGGTGTTACAAAGAGATATTATTGTCTAATTATCACGTAATCACGCATAAACGCAAAACATTTGGCTATACTGACTAAGCATACCTACACGTATGCACATCGATTTGGAAATCAGAAACAGGATACGGTGGTTTTATTGTCCCGGACAATTCGTCCATGTTTGTAAATATGTTGCTAAGTTATTTATGGTGGCTTTGCATTCAATTATTAATAAATTATACAGATATTAAGAAAATTACCACATGCATAAACGTGTTATTGTACTTTGAACGTTCCGTATTTGGCTCACCAACAAGATATCAATATCAATCTTGCTGCAAGGAATATTTGGTACAGTTCTCAAGATTTTTTATGGGTGCGTTAAAATTTCACTGTGACACGATACCAGATTATTTTGACAGAGATCAATATACCAGTGAGATATAAACCACTATCAGAACCCTGCGACTCCGTCTACATAGAATTTGCTTAATCGCTTTAATACATTCAATATTACGAGTTCAAACTTATAAATTTACAGGCAAGTTGACTTCTGTTTAATATGAGCGACCCTATCAACGAGAGCACAAGTGAATAAGACACTTATATTTCCAAAAATGTTAATTTTCCAGGGACAAAATTATTTTTCCTTTTTCGGGACTCAAACTGTTTCTATAATCTAAAACTTGATCGGTACAGCGATTGAAGCATGATAAAATAAAAAACAAACAGAATAATAGTGTTCAAGTAAAACCACGATCCGTGACCTCCTATCAGGGTAACATCAGTCACAATTGAATCTGAAGCCGAGATTGGTCACACTCAACATCACAGACCCCAGTCCTCTGAATCACATATCCAGACCACTTGGTTTACATCTGACGTACGAAACAGTAATTATGCGTGTCGAGTTAAAACCGATTAGTTTAGGCGCACATAATTACGCATTCCGATTGTCCAGTTAATCCGGACTAATCGGATGGCGTTTGATGAAGGTTCTGCTCCCAGTTAGTTGGATGTCACCTTGAATGTTGGGTCCAATTACTAACTATTATCGTCATACTTTAACTTTACCTTAACTTTCTCTAAGGGGCTATTGGTATGTTCTATTTTGTTGTATAATAATAACAATTCAGTAGGGATCTTTTATTATGCATTTTTTTGTGTTGGATCTTAATGATGAAGCGGTGAAAAAAATTGTTAGTCGCATATCTATTACTTTAGATGTTAGGAAAATTGTATCTATGTGTATGCGTAGTGTGTGCAATTAATGAAGATATTACTCGTAAACGAGTCTAAGACGACGAGACTAAAAATTTCGACAAGTGAATAACACTAAGGAAATTTACTAATATAGTCTTCACAATTGTAGTCCGCCTCATCAGTCACAACGGAGTATATCATAGAGACTAAATAAAACTACTTACTTACTTATTTAGGAAATTAAAGAGACTGCTCAAATCAGCACAGCACTGCAGGTTATCACCACCATCGATGTATCATTGAGGATTTGCATAGAATCTAAAAGGGCTTGTACAAAGTCCGGTGGATTAGAGGTTCTTTGTACTATGTTAAATGCTCCTTTAAAAGCTTGAATAAGAGCCAAACCTATTTTATGTTAGCTACGCAAACACAGACGTTACTAAATAACGAAATATATATTTTGGTCCTTTGACGCTTAGAGCTCTAAAAACACTTTTGCATTATTCAGACAGCTAAAGATGTTTTTTCTGAGATGACTTCACAGAAATCCTCCACAGAAATATCTAAAATGAGGATATTCATTCTTA
Source organism: Adoxophyes honmai (assembly GCA_005406045.1). Classification (NCBI taxonomy): domain Eukaryota; kingdom Metazoa; phylum Arthropoda; class Insecta; order Lepidoptera; family Tortricidae; genus Adoxophyes; species Adoxophyes honmai. The sequence continues at coordinate 176,151 of BHDV01009067.1, read as the reverse complement.
CCATCATTTGTTTAGAAATATCAAATTTCACATTAATAATTTTAAACAAAAAAAAACCGACTTCAAATTAGCTTTATCCTGAAAGGAAACTTCTGTTTATGTACATATTTACTACAG
>BHDV01009067.1:133422-175225 GCA_005406045.1 Adoxophyes honmai | reverse complement strand
AAAAAAAAAAAAAAAAAAAAAAAAAAAAAAAAAAAAATACAGCCGAATTGAATACCTCCTTTTTTGAAGTCGGTTAAAAAACAAGAGCATGCACAAGAAGAAAGGTAGATGGATTTTGTGGCGAACCTAGAATCGCCACGGTCCAGTGCCAGTGATGACGTCACTGTACTTAGAGCCAGAGCTACATTTTGAAAACGTTACAAAGGCCAAGTCCTTATATTTATATCAATGAAGCTCGTGCTGAAAGGTTTATAATATAAAGGACGGAAACGCTCTGTTACGCGACTTTTGCAGCAAGTCTTTCATTCGGGTGTGAAACCAGCAATGGCCGCCCACGCACCCGGGAAGTGGTCACAGCGTAAAAAAGGAAATTGCGAAAATAAACCCTGCGTAAAATCTATTTTGATCTTAATATCATACCACAGTATATGAATGTATTGTGCTCAAATCAACATACGAGTATTTTTTCCAAATTGTAGAACAGAAATATAAATGTTCCTACCTTTTTTTTTTCCTGTAACTAAAAGGCAATTATTACATCTGGGATATTGACGATCATATTAGTCAAAGGGATCTCGTGCGACAGATAAATTTACAGATTGACTTATATTTTTCGGCTTGAGAAGTGTCTACTAAGTCAGATGAGTGATTTTTTTTTTTTTGGTGAGCGAAAATAAAGTTGTCTGTCGTATGTAAAAGTACCGTACTAGGTACGGTATATCAAATCAAACCTTCAAATCTCACTGCAGCAGAAAGAAATATAATTACAAAGAGAAGAATCAGAGTATACATGAAATAGTCAATTTGGTCGGGACTTCAGATACGATCTTATGCGTCTAGAGTCGAGATTACTTACGCAACCACATAATGCCATTTTGTTTACAGCGGCTTGTTAGCCCCCTATTGTTAATATTGTCTCGTTATTGTTCAGGTATCACAAATAATTTTATATTGTATTCTTACACAGAATTCATCCCGGAAAATGAAAACGCGACTAGAGTGGCTTCCTCTATCCCATTTGACGGACGAATGAGTACTACGAGCCACAAAGAACAATAATCAAACAGATTTTCTTTTCCTCGTGGGAATCGTTGAACATGTAAATTTGTTGTTTGTTGCTGATCAAAACGCTTCCACTGTACGAAGGAAGCTTCATGAACCGGGTCAATTACTTTACACATGTGAGTGCGTTACGAAGCAGTGTGAAAACCTCGCGAGTAGCGCGGGAATAACTCATGTGTCGAGAGACAAGAAAAAGTAATAAAAATATTCAGTGAAGTTGAAAACAAAAATATGGGACGGAAAATGGGAACAAAGGGCAAAATCGCATCAGTTTTTCCCAAGCAGCCTTAGCGAATATTTCTCGAGGCTTTATTGAATAAATATACATATTTTACGTCGATACTTCATAAGAAGCTTTCCAGTGTCTTGGTGCGTGTAAATGTTAATGTCATTACAGAGCGGGCTTAACTAAACCCACAGAGCGCTGACTAATGATCGTACATACATTACAAGAAAGTTCGCGAAATCATGAGACTTTGTACTCGTATGTATACGGGTACGTAGATTTTTATTACCACGGCCTGTTTTGTTTGTTTCTCGTTATTCTCGGTGGTTTAACTTGAATTACATATTTTAAACAACAATCGAAAACTGAGTAAAATGTAAAGCACGTCGTGCTCGCATTGCAAGCCTGCATAAGATAGTAATACAGCTTGCGACGAACAAACGGCAGGCGGCAGATGGCAGCCTCGAATAATTCCAAGTAGGGACGTGCTGGCCACTTCTGCTGACCAACTACTCTACTGGAAGATTGTTTTCAAAAGTCATAATAACAAATTTATGATACGACTAGTCTGTGAATAGCAAATCTTGGTAATACGGAGATTTGATTATGAGCTCCCGAACTTTTCGGCTTCTACGCCGCTGATATTAGCCAATAACGTGGACGCGGCGGGATTATCCGGCCAATAAGCGGCGGAATAATCTATTAGTGGTCCAATAAGAAACCAGATACGTGCAACAATGGGCTAGGTACGTCTCTAAGCCGGGCTGAGTCGCGGCCGCAAACTGCAGCCGTCATCTGGCACACGTTCGCGCAGCCCCCACCTGCCCGATGCAAATTTGCTGGATGTTTTATGCGTTCTCTCACCACGATGCTATTGAAACTTTCTGGAAGCATCTGTATAACTATTGTCAGTTTCCGTTCGTAATTTACATTAGAATATTATTCGAAATTTGAAAATGAAACTGAAGAATAATACGTACTTACAAAATGGAACAGGAACAAGACGAGATCAAACGTTACATTTTTTTATCAAACAGGCTCTTTATAAAAATATCTTATCATTTAAATACGTAAAAAATAGGCCAGATCTATGTAATGTTCACTTCGACTGAAATAGTATAACGTGTACTAGATTGTTCCTTATAATTAATTAACGAAAATTGTGTCTTCCAGACTTTGGGAAACTTTTAATTATACCTTAACCATACGCGGGCAATAGTTTGGTTTCTACATTTATCATGCGATGTTTACAAACTCAGAAAATTACAGATGGGTACTTGACATAAAAATATTCTTGAAGAAGAAGTGGTTACACTACTTATTTCTAGATGTAGTTTTTTTTATATCTGTGTTGTCAGAGTAAAAATCGTAAGCGCCAACGATAATCGAGATTTGTGAAAAATCTAGTCTTTGATTCAACTAGGTAAATTAATTTGTATTACGCTTAAATGCTGAATGCTGGTCCAAATCGTATAAATTACGTATTCATGGCTAGATTTTTTTCACTTCTTCGAAATTATTACCTCATTACATTATACATTAATGTCTTTGGTAACATCGCGTTTAGCTTTACTTCTCTTCTTGAAGTTACGCAACAAAATTATACAAAATAACTTTAAGTTTAAATGGATTTCATGCGGTTCCAAAAATGTATACTTAACGCTGGTTTGCATTTTAATCACAGGATTCGTAAAATACACATTGAGCAACCCAATTAAAGTTGAAGTGATATTAAGTTATTCTCTTTAAAGTCAGGTTTAATGAAGACTTGACCAAATCCTTCATGCCAAATTTTATACTAACTGTTACAAATAGTTTTTTTGAGCAAGTTCCCTATTCATACTAAACTTAGATTGTACAAAAAATTGGCTTGTGATGTCGTAATGTTTACAGTCAGACTTTTATCAAAGCTTTTTTCGTCGACATATAATTAGAATGTAAAAATGGGGTTTCTAATAACAGTTATAGTCCACCTACTATTAAAATAAACTACACAGTATTTTTTTTGGAATATCAACAAACTTAAATACATGTTACAGCCTAAAATATTTTTCAGTTTTATCGATAACCAAAGCAAACTGGTTAAACGTTAGATAGTTACTGTTAACTTTACGTTGTCGACCGCGCTAGTAAAATTACAAAATTACTCTGCAATTTTTTATTCTTCTTCGAAGTTTAACGTAAAAACAATAACAATATTCAAATACACCTGAGAAAATGATCAAAATGATGAAAACTAAAAAGATTAATTACAATACTTGTAATATCGGATACACGCTCGAAGCGAGTCATCAGGTAGTCGAAGTTTTCGGTTAAATTTAGTTAACAAAGTTGGTTAAGTTTCTGTTAAGATGAATGCTTGAGAGTTTGAAAGAGATGGATAGATGATGCACCGCATGCGCAGGTATACCGAAAAGGGAACAGAGGCGAGGGCCGGGTTACACCTGGGAATGACAGGCAGTTCTGAATGAACATTAGACGTAGACAGACCATTTTTATAAAGTTAACGAACTCAAAACTGAATCGTTGTCAAGTCTAGCATGCGTCTAAACCTTCTTTGACTAATCTAGAACTAAAGACCCAGACAAAAATTCTAAATTTAGAATTATCGAATCACTGTATAGTTTGTTATTCATGAAGGACACTCGGCTATTTTAACAACTACTAATTTGTTATTTATAAAGTTACTTGTTGCTTAGAAGTCTGGAGTAAACGCAAATATGTCTTTCACTTCTTCGACCATATTATGTTTTTCCTCATATATTATAGGGTTTTTGAGAGAATTTGACACTTTTGTAATCAGATTTCACAGTATTTAATCGCATTTGAACGTAAATCTTGATCATCTTCGATATTGAATAACCATTTATTATTTAGAAATATTTTACCAATATACGATTGCTAATTTGTATAGCCTATGGCCAGCAGCGGGATCTATTCAGACTGAATTAAATAAAATAGCGTACATACAATATTTAACAAAATTTAGAAAAAAGAAGCTCGTTCTTTTTTAAGTCGGTCACGAACAAGTTAAGCCACGATATCGTGTGGGGTTAAAAATTAGCATTATATCATCTACGGAGGCGTGTCCCATGTGAGTGTGCTTCGCTGTCGCAGGCGGGCCACACTCTTCCGCTTTATTTGTTCTGCTCTTCACTCGTCACATTGTGAAGGGACTCGGCTGCTACGAATCCACAAGAATAATTGAAACGGAATATTACGTTTTTCGCCCCAACGATCTCGCGTTCGATTCTATTTCCCCCCATTTTCAGAACATTTTATGTAGACATTTGTCCTATTATGAGGTCACTGGGTTTACATTTGTTAGTCAGTAAGTTCTTAGAGAAAGAGGAGTCAGTATTATATTTTGTTTAGATAAGGGGCTTCGGTAACGTTTTTACGTCATGATGTGTACAATATGGTACAACAAGCGACTATGGTATTTATAAAATACCTACCGGTGATACAAGCACCAAGAGTGCATTATTTATAATCCTGTTTGATACAGATTTATCAAAAATCTAATTTTTCACTGAATGAAAACGAAAAATGAGCGAAAGTAAAATAAGAGACATCAATATTACAAAACAACATTACACAAGCGAGTTCATAATTATATCTAAATTAAATTAGTTAATAGAAACCAAACTGAAGACAAATTGGAAGGAATCAAACCAAAATAGAGACCAAAAATAGGTTGACAAGCCCAGAGAGGCTGCTAATACAATCCGCGGCTTAGCTTAAGATAAATGAAACAAACACACCCGTTTGAGACGAAACAAATTTACCGCTCGAAGTGTTACGGGTGAAATTTAATAAAGCAAATACGAATCCGCCGTAACGAGCGCATATTTTAATGATTTATTACTTGGAAACGATAATAGCGCTTTGAATTATTTGATGTAGGTACGTACTGTATTCTTGGCGAATGATAAATTAACTGTGGATTAAATAAAAATGGTTTTAAGTCGTGGGTACATGACAATACTTAAGTCAGTCAATAATTACACTTAGTCAATCGAACCGGTTACTTAAAAGTCTGTGAGTTTTTAATCATCGATCCGGAAGATAAGTCTTTTAACCCTGTCACAGATAGACGTGCTATTTCTATTGTTACTTACTTAAAACATACCTTCAGTTACAATGCATGAAACAATATTTTCAACATTTAAGAAATGGGATTAGTTATGCATAATTTATAAAAGTAATTTCAAAAGTCAAACAATAAAGTTAGTAAGCAAGTTCCTAATAACGACATTTTCACGATTATCATCGCAAGGCTAAACGGTGATTAATAATTTTCTCATACAAATCTGGGTATGTGCGTCAAATCTAAATTTCATCTTTATAAGTTCTGAGATTATATAATACCGTAACCGTAACCGGACATATGTGGATTCATTCCTTCCCCTAGAACTGTAATTGCGAAATTAATGGCCTAGGTAGGCTAACCCAAATGTAGTCATTAGTGCAGGAGGGAACGGCCTTACATTACATAAGTTGCAAACCTCATAGCAATCGGCCTTGTGTTTATGTGTTTCTGTTACGTTTCCTTTAATTACTGGCGTGCGGTCAATGGCATGCGATACGATAATGGGGGCGCTTGCTTGCAAACTGATGACTCCGCCACTAAGTGAAACTGGGCCTGCGTAGGGAGTCTTACGGGTATTGTGTAGTTTTAGCCCAATTATGACAAATTCCAATGATCAACTGCACTCCTATATTAAAACATTGGAATAGGTGTTCTTTTTGTGTACACGTCGTGTAAATTGTAATCCTGATTGCCGAAAAATGCAACAGCCCACCCTTTTTTTATTATAAATACATTAACTTAATCACATTTTTAAACACATATAAAATTTGCTGTGGTGGGCGGATAATCCACCGGTGAACATATTTTATCAATTAGCACACTGATTGATAATATAAAATGTGATAGACACGTCCTCCGCTATTCCATAAAGTTACGACATCGTCCCTATAAATTTACATGGGGAGCAATTTCGCTGGTCGGAAAGAGCGCGTTAAAATTTTACTGCATAATATTTCGAACGGTCAAATAATCATAACGCGCTTATGACAGGTAATAAAAAAATCGGGCAACATTACATTTTTTTCTCAATTTATCTTTAACAACTTGTTTTTACAACTCAATTTCGTGCAAGTCGTTACGATAATAGATTTACTACATCAATTATAACTTTGCGAAGCGCGTTGGCGCTTTGGAAAATATGTTTCGTTTTGCGGAGTTAGCGGCTGGCGCGACGCGTCGCTTGCCTGTCACGCCACAAACAGAAATCTCGGCTGGAATCGTTTAATTGACTCAGTGAAGCGACGCTTCTACAAGTATGGCTGTGACGTAAGCCTCTTAAATATTAAAATAAGACTTCCTTACTATTTTCTCTGCGTCGGGAAGAATATTTTCCAGCCGACGTGTTTAATGCTATGTTACTAAAAATGTGTTTTCGATACAGCTGTTCCAAATATTCAATTGTCTGCGATTGTGCCTTGAAAAGTAGATAAAATTTTGTAATCCAAGGATGTTTATTATTTAATTATGTGCCGTAAGGTAGAGTCAAGGAATTTTCGTCTGACTGTGAGACGCCTGAATGGATGAAATCTACATACATACATACATACAGACATTACGTCTGTATTCCCAAATGGGGTAGGTAGAGCACACGAACATTTACAAAGCCAAAACCATGTCAATTTCACGTTTCTGGCGAAACATGAAGTGGCTCTTTTAGAATAATATTAAGTGTAAACATAGATAGAAGAGGTATAATAGAGACAGGCTGCTAGCTTGTCGCCTAAAGCATGCAACCTTTCTTAGTTGCATAGATATTATTCTAAATCTGACACCATACTAATGGACGGTTATGGATGGTTGGTCGACGATTGCTTAAAATCCAGGGTCAACGGAAACTAACTAGATAACAAATTAAAACATAAGGCGCGGAGTAGCTGAATGCGAGTCTATTTTTAAAAATGAAAATCTTAGTTACTAGCCAGAGATAAACCAATGGCGTATCGATTAATGAAAACCACGGTGGTATTTTTGATTTAAACACGAACGGATATTAAATCGAAATCCAGCTCCGATTGTAATTTATAAACCTCGTATAAAATGACTTTCTAAGCTTTGGAAAAATTGACATTACCATTTTAAATCCGGCGAGATAGCGGAGTTGCATCGTCGCCGAACGAGCGTCTCCGCAGACGGTTCGTAAATCATCGCTCAAAAAATTTGCCAGTTTCCATTGAATGGAGAGACTTGTACGGATTATGCACGCGCCATTAGTCCAGCTCGCCTTTGTGAGGTTCTGTGGAGTCGAACTCATTGTCATGCCAAAAGGGCTGCGATCGAAGAGGATTTAATTACTCGCGCCTGTTCTCTTCCCTCTTCAATTGAGGACGTGTTTTCGCCGATTACTGGAACGTGGCAATAAGCTGTTTCATTTTGGACAACGATTGAATGAGAGTGAGCCGGGAGCCCGATGCAGCGCTGTTTCCACTGGGGTTCCGACGCGGTAACCTGTTTAGTCGCTTGCTGAATTCCCGGAGTACGGATTCAATGGAAGTTATATCAGATGGAGTCCTGCACTAATCTAATGCACCTAGTTCAAATGCGAGTTCATTTTTCGACAAAATGTAGAAGCCACTTGTAGCATTGTACTAAATCTCGATTTAGTAATATATAAAGCAGCGATCAAGAAAGGTAAATTTTTGGCGACAAGGTAACAACCTCACTGTTTTACCTCGACTTAAAATCTTAAAATATGCTGGAAGTGGCTACGGAACGTGACACAGTTATGGTTATTTCTATGTAGCGTTTCGCATGCTCTGCTTATCCCTTTTGGAAAATAGGCACGATGTACGTGTGTATGTGTAAAACTAAAATGAAGTTTGACGGTAACGATCAATTACATCTGTTAACTTTTACACTGGATTGAAATAAGTACTTATTACAAGTATTTATTACTATTTACTGAATAACTCTTTAGACACGATGAAATATTTGTAGTTATACATAGTTCGTACAAATTGAGCGGTTAGAAGATCGATTCAACTAAACAGACTTACAAATTCAAATTACTCGTTTTGTTTCAGATTCAAAGCCAGTGTAACCTTTAAATTACGCTGACCAATATTAATTAACACACTATACAAAGTTTTGAGTGATCTATAACAGAAATAACACGAAGTTTCTCCTGTCGAACACGAAACTATTCCCGCTAAAAGCAAAAGTTCAATAGCTTCTAGTGTAAATGTTGATACACGGAATACTAACGGTCTCACCTCGATTGATAATGCACTCGGTGTATTCAGCTCCTGTGGAGTTTCTATTTCAACTAGGCATTCTAACAATGGGAACTGCGCTTTAGTCATTCTGTCATGTGAGTTTGAAGTCCAATTCCGGAATTCAACATCGATGGAAACAAAGACATTATAGATTTAAAAGAAACAGAAAAGTTAATGCTCGTACAAGAAGATCAAGATAGTGACCATTCGCAGTCAATTTTTGAAAGATTTAGAGAGGAATTGACTTGTATAACTAAAATTAATTATATCTTTGCATACATAATTATCCTCACGAGTCAAACACAGCATAAAGTAAAATTGCTGCACTGTTGAATTTCCTATTAGTACAGCGTTAATCAACAATTACAGGCTCAAGCTAAGCTCGGGCTTAGCATTAAAACACAAACGTGATATCATAGTCTTTAGCGCTTTCATGTGTGAATTAATTGTAATTACTAGGTTAACACCTTGTTTGTCTGCGCCGTTATTCCCCCCGGGACTAGGCCGAGGTGTGACGCGGCTGCGTGTATAATAGGTTTCGCTACGTGATTTTCTGTAGCGTTGTTCATATGTCCGAAAGCAAACGGTCGGTCTCCGGCGGTTGTGACGAGCGTCGCCCGCGCCTGGGGACCGCGGCCTTTTGCGTTTGTTTTGTAAATATAAATGTGCGTCAAAGGATATGTTATTACAAATGTGATAGGAAGTTGGATGTAGAATGTGAAGAAATAGTACATTGTGAAACTAAGGAACTAAATGGAAATTTCCTTTAGTGCCCGTGTTACACACAATGATTTTCATCACATTTGCGAGGAAAAACTAAAAATTAAAGAAAATGTATGACATCACATCACCTCACCGCGCAATAGGGTTTTTGAACATTTTTGAAATATACTTTTAATAAATTCTTCATTATGTAATAAACACGATATATAAGTATTTCCGGATTCTTGTCTGTATTAACAAAGAAAATAAATATTAAAGTTCAAATTCTCAAACTCACGCCAAAAACGCTGTTTGACGTCACATGCAAGTAAACAAAGGCACCACACAAAGAAGCTGTCAAAATTGTCATGTCAAATTATCAATGTCCACTTTGACCACAGATACCTTTCATGGTATGTGACGTCATCAATCAATCGCAAGCGTTTCAGTCACAGATACATTATTAACGAATATTAGAAATTAATACAACAAAATACTCTAAAAATGCATAATATTTTGAACAAAAGAAAGTGAAATATGTTTAATTTTCCTATAATCTGTTAGGATGGCCACAAATTATAGTTTATTTTTACTGTTGTCAAAGACCCTATTTCGATTGCGCTGTCACTGCTGTCAGTGCGTTTAGGTCTATCGTCACTTTTTTTTAATCATATACTTACCACAGACAAGAACTATTTTTCGTAGGTACAGATTGCGAATGGTCATACAGCCAGATTCTACCAAAAAGGTTCAAACAAAAATAACTTTTTCTTTGCAATGTAATCCTATGTTTTAACTACCAGATGTAAGTGTAATCTTCTCATTCTCGGACATTTATTGAGCTTCCGAAGGAAACACATGAAACCGGCTATCATTTTATTAGGTCATCAAACCGATAGGATGCAATTTCCAAATTATACTGTGGAGGTTAATGTGATACCATACGGTCGCATTATGTGCTGACCTCCCTCAATATATTTCATGATGGAACGTCACTTCGCGGTATAAGACAGACGATACACGTCCGGTGTGGGCTCACGCGATGGCTTAGACTCGTGAATTAGGGGAGAAATATTCGTGCGCGTCGGTTGCACGAACAATAAGCGAGATAAACAAACAGTTTATTTATTTATAAGGCGAAATGACACGAATAAAGGCGAGTACAGAAACACGTTTTATCGATTTTGCCTGACTAGGGTCCTGTTCGGAATGGTTAGGATAAATTCGCTTAGTTCTAGTTAACAGTAACAGAATAAATGAACCGATATGAACTCTGAAAAGGGTGTCCGTTTTACAATCTTTAACCTCATTAGGAAGTCGTACCTATTGAAGGCTTTATAAATGTCAGTAACTTACCACAACCAAAGAATAGAAACTATTACTACGTAAAGAAGCGACACTCACCTCCCCCCGCCAAAATATCGTCGCCTGCGACGTAGCAGTCAACGAGGCAGTCATGCCGCGCTTACGTCACACGGTTGTCAGTACTCACAGAATGCGCGGGTAGGAAAATTTTCCCTAATATTTTAAACTTAGATGTAAAACACGTGAAAGTATTAACTTGAGAATAGAATAAAAATGGTTTGCTATTGTTCGGTATATGGGTGTTTGGAAATCAATTATTCGGACAAGAATCGGAGGTTTTCAAATTTCCATCCAATTAACAAATTCACATTATTCCATATTATTTGTATAATTAGGCAGTACTACTATAATTTTTGTTATGGAAAATCTTCTTAGGCACTTAATAACTAACTTATTTAATGAGCTTTTATTTAGTTCTACAAAGCTGTAAATTGAGTGATGGCCCTACATAGTTTACGCACACACATCGTGCGTGTACAGACGTTATGCTGTTTATGTAGTAGTAGTAGGCTATCTCGCGCGGTCGGTTGTATGGAGTGTCGGGGGCCTGCCACAACCATAAATATTTCCATATATCTCCACAGCGCTACTAACATGTACAGTCAGCGTCTGATACACTTTAGTACCTTTTCTAATTAACCTCATATTTGAACTCTCGCATGAAATTGTCACTGCGATCACAGTGACAAAGTACCAAAGTGTAACCATGTATCTGACGCTGACTGTACCTATTGTATGTATCGTCGTCATAATTATGCTTATTATTATCGAAACTATCAACATGTTTTTGGTCACCGATATTTATGCCTGATACACAATACTCGTAGTTTAGACATTGAAAAGATAGGTTACTTTATAATCCCGGATTTTGAACACCAATTCCTAAAACCCATGTGGTTTCAGGCTAAGAATAACACTTCTTCAACTCTCACATGAATGTCGTATGAGGAGACTAAGAAAATAGGATAAGGTATGCTAAGGCGACAGGCTAGCAATCAGTCACTATTATACCTCTTTCATCTCAGCCTAAAATTATTCTAAAAGTCGCTGCGAAACGTGAAGTAGTAATGGCTTTGACAATGTAACGTTTCGTGTGCCCTGCCTACCCTATTTGGGAATACAGGCGTGATGTACGTATGTTTGTTAATTCTAAAACGATGAAATAACGGGTATCACCTAGTTCTCATGCTTAGGTAACTAATAATAAAGTCTAATTGTATTTAGATTAATCCGATTTATTTATTACGTGATCTAGTACTTAGCTGAGATCTGGGCATCCAAAGTAACTGTTAAGCTCTAACGCTCCTTGATTCTAATCCGGATTAAGACCTTTAATTTTCAAGGTACCTAATACTTTAGTAACGTTGTATCGAAATCGGAGTGACATTTTTCGAATTCAAAACCAAGCTTACTTGCTCTGCTTTTGTTAACTTAACTAACATATTGTCATACACGTACATGTATTGTGTAACATGGTGTTATAACCTTATTGAATCTCACCCAATCGATGGAGGAGAGTCAAAAATGTGCAATACTAATCTAACGTCAAGCACGAGCCCGAAACATGTTGATATAAACTCGATTTAAAACGAAAATTATCCACATTTTTCATCATGAGTGAATCTCATAGTGAAATAAAACGGATCCCCTCACGTTCTTATATCGAGATTAGCTCGACATGTTTCGGGCTAATTTGTGACTTATCACCTGGAGCAACACGCCACAGCGGCGGATGGAAGTGCACTGCGCGATGCCGCTCTTTCAGCGCGACTGCTTGACACAACCGACATGATGTTGTTAGTGTCGTGTGCTACCCGACGTTTGACAATAATAAATAGTGACTGTGATGGCGAAAATGTGGGTCGTTGTGAACCGCAGTTAATCGCATCAAGCAGACACGAAAAGAGCGGTAGCGTGCACTGCGCGTCTATCTGCTGCCGTGCCGCGTTAATCTCAATATACCTAAAGACTAGAGTGGATCCTTGTTATTTCACAATGAGAGTTTAAGGACCCCGTGTGGTGCCGGGTTAGAATAGCACCTCCCCCTTTCTTCCCGTGGGTGTCGTAAGAGTCGACTCTGGGAAAGAGTTAGTGTATTGTAGGCGATGGGCTAGCAACCTGTCACTGCAATATCACGTTTAACCATCTGGTTACCCTGCTGAAATTGCTAAACGTGGCACTGGATTTTTTGAATTCTTGTGCTGTGCCTACCCCTCTTGGGAATACAGGCGTGAGAATATGTATGTATGTATGTAGTTTAAGGTTGAAAGAGTAATTTCTTACTAACAAACAACTAGCAAATGCAAGTTAAACAAAACCAGTTCTTAAATCTATACTTATCTCCATCATTGTCCGTCACCGGAATGATTAAATTATAAAATGACAATTTCAATTTCCTTACAAATTGTCCCCAATTCAAGTTGAATAGCCATTACGCATTCCGTTCGGTTAGTTTAATCTGCTCCTAATCAGTAATCAGGTCCCCGATAGGCCCACCTGAGTGCCCGTCTTCCTAGAATGTTAATTATCCGACTACCTTTATTTACAATGTAGTAAAATACAGTGGACTTTCGTGTGATTCACTATTGAACTCTTATAGTAAGGTAAAATTAAAAAAAAAGTCAGTAAATAGATTTTCGATTCGTGACATTATTTCGTTTGAGACTTTCGAACTTTTTTAAAGTATGAAGCTAAATTATATGCAATCCAATCGACCTCGCGTGGTGTTGGGCTTAGAATAACACCTCTTCATTTCTTCCGTGGATGTCGTAGGAGGCGTATACTTTAGGCAACAGACTAGCAACCTGTAACGGTTGTATCTCTTAACTTAAAACCTAAAGGATATGCTGGAAGTAGCTGCGAAGCGTAGAATAGTCATGGTTTTGGCTATGTAGCGTTTCGTGTGCTCTGCCTACCCCAGAGATGTATATAATGTAATTGTATGTATTCAATTGATATGTTTATGCTTATCAATTCTACATGCTTCCTACAAGACCATATCCTGTGTAACTAAAGTTGACTTTAGTTAATAAGTACCTGCCTAAGTATGTGGACTTGGTGTATTTTTTATAGAGGGAGTTCGGTTGTAGCACTATTATAAAAGTAAGAAAGATCTGAATCTGTCGTAAAATTTATTATTTTGATTCTATTGGATATTCTATTTACATAGATAATGTTATGAAAATCTTGAACGGATTGTGACATTTTCAATAATATTGCCAAACGTGTTGCGAAATACAAATTGGGTAGCTATTTTCTTATAGCCTCAAGAATAGGACTTATGTATGCTATTTGATTCATTTCATCAGTAAGTAAGTTAATGAGTAAAATATAAAAGAGAAATTGTAGAAACAACACGTTGCCAGTTGTGTTATTTAGTAGTCATTTCATTAATTTACAAATGGGGTAGGTAGAGTAGGTACACAGACAAAACCGAGACCATTTCAAGATTGTAACCGCATCTAGCATAATTTTAGGATTAAAATTACATACATAAATACATACATAACCGTCACGCCTTATTCCCTGCGGGGTAGGCAGAGACAACAGAGCGCCATTCGCTTCTATTCTGACATAAATACTTACATATTAAAATGACATAAAAGAGATATACACAATGTAATTCTGATAGGTTGCTAGCCTGCCGCCAACAACATACCTTAAACTATGCCATTACTCTCATTTTACGACATTCTAATTTGAATGGCTTATTCACAAGGCAATCACTTTTGCCACTCCATTTGTGCTCTCTAGAGCACACTTATTCACAGTTTTATCCGTACGCTGACCTTTTAACCCCGTCAGCTTAAAACAAAGCCAAAAAAAGACACAAAACTGACCTACCGAACATGTCTCAACTTTCGCTGCGAGTTACAAAGGTTAGAATCGACGGCTAGCGACGTAAATGTTCTCAAAGGCAGTTAAATCGTGTTAAGGTGGCCTAGTAATTTTGCTTAAGTAGTGCGTTATCATTAATCAAAGGGGTAAGCGACGGGGAAATTTGTCGGGTAGTTTGCAGGTTCGTATGTCTCATTTGACACCCACATATTTGGTGTTGCGTGGGAAATTTAGACTTACATTTCATTGAATTTGATTTGGTTGCCGTGTGGTGTAGCACTTCTCTATTTTTTTCGAGGATGTCGTAAGAGGCTACTAAGGATAAATAAGTTTAGGTATGCATTAGGCGACAGACTAGCATCTTGTCACTATTGTACCTACCTATTAACTTGACCTAGAAATATGCTAGAAGTGGCTGCAAAGCGTGAAATAGTCATGGTTTTGACTATCTAACGTTTTGTACGTTGTGTCTACCCCATTTGGGAATACAGGCGTGATGTATGTATGTATGAATGTAAGTATTAAACTTGATCATTATGTTTTTATGTAAATATGTAAAATATTTCAATGCGGAAATATTATGTGAGCAATTTAATCAATCAAAGTTAATATAACAATATCAGGGTTTGGCCAGGTTATATTTTATTTTGTAGCTGTAAATTATTTTAACAAAACATTTACAACCAAATATTTTTTTTCATACGTCTTTTTTCCGATTGTTAAATTAAATATTATACTTTGTTTACTCACGTCGTAGCACTTTGACGTAGTCATTTCGTAGAACCTCTACGGTCGCCGTAGGCTCGTTGTTTAATTAGTATCCTACGGCCTTGCTAAGCGAGATAAAACAATGTAAAATATAAAACAACGCGTCAATTACATTTTTGTTTAACTTAGTCAAGTAAAATTTTACTGAAATAACGGAGACTCATCGCTTCAAATCTATGACTACCTTTTTTATAAAAAAACATTTCATGTTTCTTCAAAAACCAAAGAACTAAATAATTACAGCGATTTTTTTATTTTTCTTTGATGTGTTGCCGGTTGTCTGGGATTGTGTGCAATTAATAAACTTTATGTATTGTGTAAATAAGCTGCTATACAGAACCAGTACATGTACTTTTACGGCTTGAGCTAAAGACCTTAGTTGAGACAGGATTCATTCGGTGGACATTTTTTTACCCTACTGCCACGAAAAGGTATCGTTTTGATTATCTTCTTCTATACATATAATAAATCTGTAACAAGTCCGTGTCTGTACATTGAAGATATTTGAGAAAAAATGTTACTAGGGCTATTTATTAGCGTAATAGAACCCAAAACAATAGTTTTTAGAATTATTGTCTGTTTGTCTGTTTGTCTGTTTGTTTGTGCGCGCTAATCTCTAAAACGGCTTAACGTAGAAGGTTACGGTTTTCACTGATGTATAGGCAATTTTTCGGATTAACATATAGGGTATATTTTATTTAAATCGGTTCACAAATAAAAAAGTTACGTCCATTTTAGGAATTGATCAATTAGTGCTTGAAAGTATCGTTGTTGGTTTATAGAAAACTTAGTGAAAGAATTAAAGTTTTGTAATTTATAGTCCTTTAAATGATAACATGGAACTTGCATAATTATGAAAAAAAATGGTTGCCTGTAAAGTCGGTTTTACGGGCGAAGATTTTACGTGACAACGTCTTTTTCTCGGTAGAATATTTATTGATTTAAGACGTTGTCACGTCAACTCCCAATCGTGACAGCTGTCCATGTCTGCGTTTGACGTCTCACATGATACCATAGAGGCTTCGCACTATCGAAGCGCCACCTCCTTAACACTGCGGGCCTCTCTCTCGTTCGGTGACGTCATCGTAACGTTACCGAGCGTTACACTTTTTCATAAGTGACTCCCAGCCGCAACCTAATTTAAGACGTTGTCACGTCAAAAACTTGATCGATTTCTCATAGTTTACAGAAGGGTATTCAAATTTCATAAATCAGTACAATTTTCTTTTATTTATTGCACGCTATACCGGCTTTTATTTATGCTCCCCTGGTACCTATTGGCGAAAAAAACTATAAAAAATAGTATGACGTCATCGTAACGTTACCGAGCGTTACACTTTTTCATAAGTGACTCCCAGCTCAACCTAATTTAAGACGTTGTCATGTCAAAAAAATAGATAACACACGAAAAAAAAGTCCAACATAAGAAGAACTGGCAGTAATATACTAAACTGTACAAAACAGGGTTCATTTTAAGTTGGACGTTACACAGGCGCGGCAAGCACTACTATAAAGCCCGCCGCGAGCTCCACCGCGGCCAACCTAAACAACTCAACCCCCTGAACATCTTGGAAGTTGACGTCCTACTGTCAACTACGGATCTATGCGGCCTACAGACCGGCGGCATCACCGGCCAACATCACGGCAGAACTTGGCGTGGCATGGCCAACATCACGGCATGGCACCCAAGCAGATCATCCTGGCGGGTGATCTCATCGTCAAACATCCAGCCTGGCACTCCATCAACACAGATACCGCCGGAAGGGCGATCCACAAAGCCGCAGTCTTGGGACCTGAAGAACAGATCAATTACTGCGTTGCGAGCGGGTCGGAGCAGGTCATAGACTTCGCAATTAGCAAGAAAGTGATTGTAGAGATGGTGCAGGAGGCACTCCCTGACTTGGCATCCGATCACATACCAGTCCTGAAGTCCACGGCAACCCTACATAACCGTCGCGTCGTCCCCAAGACGTGGCGGTATGCGTAAAGCATTTTCAAACCGCCCAAAAAAAAGCCGCACCGACTGCACGACCAAGAGGTGCCGTGGACCAACTCGGCAAAAAACCTGGGCGTAAGCAGTACGTCGAAGAGGTCCCTACCCTAGAAAACTCTACGCTTTAACTCTCGCCGGCTCCACGTGTAACATCGTGTACAGAGAAGCTTTATAACTAATTGTTATATCTAATACTCAAAGTTAACTTTTTCCTGTAAAACACCCAAAATATAACCAATGGTTTTGCACGTTCCGAGTTTCACAAAACGTATCGTGTATGTGTTTTGCGTTTCGTGTATTTTGCTCTGAAGCGTTCAAGTTCACTTTCTTTTCTTGATATTAATTCGTACAAATGAACAGACAGTATCTGAGAATCAGAGTTATTATTGTTATTTAGTAGCCAGAGTTAAATCGAAGTCCACGCGGACGGAGTCGCGGGCACAGCTAGTTTCACAAATAAAATAACTCTTACCTGATTCTTCGTCTGCATTAAATACGAATACCTTTATTGTTCACGGGAACTATGATAATGGCATGGTGAAAAAAAGTACAAGCATCACGCTTACATTCCCAAAAAGGGTAGGCAGAGCACACGAAACGCTACATAGACAAAACCATGACTATTTCACGTATCGTTGCCATATCTAGCACACTTTTAAGGTTTCAAATTAGCAGGTATAATAGTGACAGGTTGCTAGCTTGTCGCCTAAAATATTTCTTAGTCGCCACTTATGGCATCCAAGGAAAAAATGGAGAGGTGTTATTCTAAACCCGACACCACACGCTGCAGCAATCAGCAAAAATCTTGATGCTTATTTATTCTCACAAAATATTATCAAATTTAGTGCAGTAAACTTTCTTTAGACAGGTAGAAAAAACATAGAAAATGTTACTTTTGGTGTTACAATGTTAGTAAGGAAGTAGAAACAGAGTTTTCCTCTATGTCTTATAGAATGACCTTTAAAACAAATCACAAACTGTCTGCAACCTTGTCCCATATTACAGTTTAGTATAACGTGGGCGGTTCATTAGTTTCCCCGTGAAGCTCAGTAGGTATTCGGTTCAATTCGATTAAAAGTTTCTCAATAACAGACACTGTTTACCGGCAACTTCACCGAAACGGAAAATATACTGCAAACTTGATCACGCCGCAACTTATACTATCAACATATTATTAAAATTAAACGATATTACTTTGTTGGTAAAACGCTTCAGCTTTCCGAATGAAAATGCAGATTTTTAAGTTGTCACACTTTTTAGCCAGTTATTCCTGATTTCATTTAAACTCACTAAAAATGGTTGTTCATTATTTTAATTTTTCTAGAGAACATAATACATTCAATTTTTTAATGCTAACAAACTTTGGTCACGCGTTTTGTCACCGGTATTTTGTTACTGCTTCCAAATAATGGATTTCAATATTGATTCCATTAATGACAAATGGATGTTACACAGCCCGTAAAGTTGTGTAAAATTGGGCTTTTTCGGACAAATGAATAGCTGGCAAGGATTGTGATGGGAAATAAAAACATTTCAACATTATTCTCGCGCCTAGTTTAAAGGTAGCAACTGAATAAAATTCCGATTAAAAGGAGTATCAATGAATAACAAATAACATATCACGGATTCGACGTATTTTTCTTGTTACAGCTTCGTCTTGTTTTCCACAAAGGTAGCATTACGAGTTAAACAATTGCTTCCGTATGATGTCGGGTTTAGAATAACGCCTCTCCATTTCTTCCGTGGATGCCGTAAGAGACGACTAAGGAAATAAATAGGTAAAGGTATAGTTTAGGCGAATGCCTAGCAACTTGACACTATTGTACCAGCCAACGTAAAACCTAAAAAAATGCTAGAAGTGTATGTAGCGTGTGCTCTGCCTACCCCATTTGGGAATGCAGGCGTAATGTATGTATGTATGTAATAATAATAACATTATCACGATTCCGACGTATTTTTTCCCGTCATAGCCTGTTTTCCACAAAGGTAATCTTGTGAGTAAAATAATTGTGGTAATTTAATTAAAATTGCTTTTGAATATCAGAATTTGACAAGAGCCACCTATTCATAACGGCTGGCTTAACCTGGCGGACTTGTCAATAGCTGTATGCGCTGCCAACACTGACATGGGCATTATCTTGGGGCCGACATGCATCGCCGCAGTTGTACAGGCCCAGAACACATTTAATAATGAATTTGAACGTAAAAAGTCGGTCACGTAGTAGGTATATTTACGGACGCAATAAAAGATCCGCTCGGCTAAAAACTAAAATGTGGGTAAGTGGAGTTTTACGTTCGTATGGATTATAAATGGATAGTGTTAGTCTTCAGAATTAGTAAATCTTTTGGTTCATCTTTGAGGGGTATTTTATGAAACATGTTTTTAATTAGTCACACCTGCCAAATTATTACTTTAATGTACTTTTAGGTACTCACTTCTTTTCAAAGACTTAGTTAAATGCGTTGCCGATTCCACCAAGGATCGAAGAACTAGAGACTTGTTCACACAAGTCACAGACAAAGCGATATAGCGATAGCGGGGATATACTTCCGACATCTTAAGAACAATGCCTTGAGGGTTAAGTTTTTGTATAGTTTTTCAAGTTTTTAAAGTAAATAATTAAAACTTTTTCTACCTAACAAATTTATTATTCTTTCATAAAATTTATTTATTGTATTCATTGATGTTTTTTACAAAACGATTTTTTACAGTCAAGCTAAATATGTATCCAAATTCGTAGTCAGGTTGTCTGGTCCATTTGGTAATCAAAACTCCCACTGCAGCTGTTCCGACGGTTAATCTTATTTTAGAAGTTAGTTTGAGTTGGTTGGACAAACAGTCCATTAATTTAACTCATAGTTCTCAGTTATACGTCGACACGAGGTCACGATTCGTTACCTCTCGAACTCGATTGGCAGCACTATGACACCGCAGCCTCGCTCAAAGTGCGGGGTGCTGCCTCAATTAAATTAAATTCTAAAATTGCTACAAGCACTGCGTTGTAGCGCTTGTCCACTAGGAATTGGAATCCACAAGCGGTTTCAGTGTTGGTAAATCCTAACTGACAGTATTATAGGCTAATACTAACTTGTCTCCCGCAGTGTTTCTTCCGTGTTATATAATATCCGTCTATTTCTGAAACTAATTCTGTACAATCTATTCCACAATTAATTGAAACCGAATACTGACAGTCTTAAATTCAACACACAAGATTTTACCTGTTAAGCAGCTTATCCAAATAGGTTGATTGGAAGCTTCTTAATTATTTGTAAAAAAAAGAAGCAATCACTCGGATGAACGTTCATCCGAATGAACCGTCTGATTAGGCCTTTATCTATCATCACTACTTTCATCATACATGATCCTCAGTTTTAGATATTTCTTATTTGACCTTCTTTCAGTAAGTCGTCAATCTGATCGATGTACGTTTTTCGAGAACGCCTACGACCTAGCTAATTTCGCACATTTCCCTTATAAATTTGCTTACATACCCTTGTTTCTTTGATTCACGCGATACTTGCTCAAACCAACGTAACGATCCTTTCTCTATTCTGAAAAAGAGTAATCATGTGTGTATATGGTACATCGCATAATTTCGATTGATTAATTCTAAAACTCACAATCCTCTTAACTGTTTTAGAACGAAAATTTAGCGTTCCCTAATCGTCAATTAATTGGGTATTCAGCTATAGAGCCGATTCACACACTCGCATTTGTAAGTCGAGCAGCTATTTCGATCGCCTCCCGGCTACCCCTCCGTTCTCCGTTTGAATTATACGCCAATTTCCCATCATAAGTAGCGAAAATCGAGTCATGATTGCAGTCACGTAAAAACACTTGTTACTCGAGAACGACAGTTGGCATCAATCACTTTGCTTTGCCATGTTTAGATTGGCCAAATTAAGGCCGTTTGTGAGAGCACCCGCCTCGAGGAAAAATAATGGCGATTATTCAACTCTTCTGCTCGCTACATTCGTTAGAATTGTTTGCAGAGCACACAGGAACATGACACAGCGGATAAATCTTTACGCCAATCTTAACGGCTTGCCTAATCATGCCCTTTTTACACATGTTCCTGTTTTCCATTTTGTTTTGAACCTGTTGTGATAAATGTTGAAGGAATTTAAAGTAAATGTAAAGTAAGAGAGCAGCAGTGCATTCAGGTCGAGGAGCATTCATGATGCACAGTTACATATTTAAACGACGTATTTCGTTCGCATTTGAATGCAGATTCTGGTTTCAGCTCGTTTTCCGCAAATAAGCGGCCATTTTATGAAGTTTTATTTTATGCTCACTTTCTGATTTATATGTCCTCTGCCGTGTTGCAGCTTTGTTTTGAAAATGTAAATAGATATTAGTTAAATGCTACTTTAGCGCAAACGACTTTATTTAAAGTTATGTTATAACTAACGGTCATCTTGATTAATAATGGAGCGTTTGCTTTTTAAATATTATTAACCGACTTCAAAAAAAGGAGGAGGTTCTCAATTCGTCGGGATATTTTTTTATCATTATTATTTTTTTTATTATTTTTTTTTATGTGTGTTCGCTGATTACTCGAAGACGCCTGGACCGATTTGGAAAATTTTTTTTTTGTTTGAAAGGGTATAGTTTCCAGGTGGTCCCATTGCCAGCATATCTTGATCTGGTGATGGAATATGAGGGAAATCGAGGGCAACCCTCAAATTTTATTGGCACAGGTAATGTTTTTAGTACATTTTTCAAAGCTACACCAGTATTTACGTCTGGCAGTAAAAAAAATATGACTGAGCTGATGATGGAAGGTCAACTCCTTAATGCTTAGGAGTTAAAGGATAATTCTTTCAATACTGAATGCACCTGCAGACTGGAAAATATAATTTCAGTAATTAGTGAGGCCTGCTGGTGATGGAAGGTCACCCTCATTATTAGACAAATGCTTTCAGTATAGCCCAAATTTGAAGTCGGTTTTTTTTTGTTTAAAATTATTTTTACATAAAAGTTTAATATAAAATTAACGAGTTCTGCAATCTCCTGGAATATTAAGTGAAATAGAAGCCGACTATTTTCCAAGATGGTTCAGGTAAGGTCGTTAAATACGAAGGTTGGAACTAATGATGAATATGATTATCTGCTCTCAGCCCGCCGCAATTAGCACCGAGCTCCGGAAAATATTCAATCTTTATAAATTTTATGATCTTTCATGTAGGTATACTTTAAAGCTTATAATGTAGTCTTATCTATTTCATGGTGGATATTTTAGTTGAAGGGGCAATACAGTTTAAAAAAGCTGCTATTTAGCGCCTATTTAAATAAAATGTAAATATTCGGTATTTTATTTCTGGTGTTTGATTTGACTTAAAAATTAAATATGTCTAAAGTACTTATGACAATATTAGGTGTCGTTATAAATTAACAATAAAACACATTTTAGTTACGGCTTTCTTTATTCACTTTTTTGCAACGATTAGGTTGTTAATTTACACTGTTTCTTCAAAAGATACATATTTTGTTTAACTATTACAACTCTAGGCAACACGGTCACAGGTCTGTGAGCATATTATTTCGAGTTTCTTGTTTATAAAGACTTACTATTTTAAAGACACGTAGGAAATAATTCTATAATGCAAGTTTAAACTGTTATATGCTTTATAGATACTAATAAACGATGATTGAATTTACATAAGCTGTCAAAGTTGCAACATGACCAAGCAGTAGGTATAAATAAATAGATATCACATTCTTCCGACGTATTGTGTCACTTGTACTTGAGTCTAATGTATTGCACTTGAGTGAATTTTATAAATAGGTATTTTGCATGACATTTTTAACAGAGTGTCTCTATGAAAATTACCACGTTGCGTTGTTCGAGTGCTCTGTTTGTTTGTTTGTTTGTGAAGCGTAAGAAACTTAAGAAGTTTATTACAAGTAAGATCAAGCGTATCTATAGACGCAGAACGCAGAATATTAAATGACAACATCGAACTTTGTTGGCTTTGTTGGCTTACTTATTCAATTACTTTTCAATTAAATTGTCGGTTCTCTTAAGTAGTTTGCGCTTAGCTGCACCGGACAAATAGTGGAGATTTACAGTCCCAATTAGACAGACGTTTTTCTACATATAACTCGTTCCATAGTCACACAAATACAAAATATTTACAAAATACACACAGCACATCTGTAAGCATTTACTTTTGCCGATGTATTTATTGTCTAATGCCCTCAGTTTGCTTTGGCAATCGCCACTGCTTTCCCCAAACGATACAATACGAGAACGTGACGGCGATTGTTAAAACAGTGCTGAGCGCGTAAAAAGACATGAAATTGACTGAGTTTCATAAATTAAATCCATACTTGACAATGCTCCATATTTTTTATGTTGTGAATTGAAAATGACACGATGTTTTCTTTGTAGTTTCCTCAAGATTACATTTGGTTTATACTGCAAAACACAATGCGCAGCAAAATTTTTGATGGCTAGGAATCCCAATTTGATTTCATCACTTATTTAACTTTCACAAATTATGTACACAGTTGAATTATTATGATTTCCATAAAAAATCTTTTACCCACAAATTATAAACTCTACTTAAGATACTGCTCGCAATATACAAGGCTCAAATTACATGTTAGTCTAAAAACTGTCGTCTTATTATACACTGTTCCTTTATAATATTCAACAAATATGTAGATATCTGAATTACTGTATAGACAACACTGTAGATATTCCCTTAATATAAATTATATACAGTTTACAACTAGTTATTATCACGTTACATGCTGATGGAATTCAATTGGTTTATAATAACAAAATAAACATTTCAACGCAACCTCGTTCGACACAGAAATCGGCGGCCAATTACACGAATATTAAATACCTACGTTTCATCAATGTAATGATCCTTGACTAAGTTTATGAGAATTTTCTATGAATATTAATACACTTCCTAAATAAAGTAGAAACGTCTTTTTAATGTAATGTAATTGTATTAATGCGTAACTCTGTGCTTGTAGATTTAGCATAAATTGACAATTTTGGATGATATTCCATAACACTTAAAATAGTTTCAGAAAAAATGGTCTTTAATAATCTATGGTTGATTGGAGCTTTTAACACGCTTCGGTATCGAATACTCGTGAAATCGCCTCTCAATTTGTACAGTGGTTTTCAGAGATATTTACTAAATGTTTTGGCTATACTATCTGTGGCACCATTTAATAGTCAATGACGTAATCAGTTTATGCCGTGATTGCGCAAATATCAAGCCCAGAGAATGTTCACTAACACCTTATAATACAGCTACTAGCAGCAGCATAGTCATTTTAAACGTAGAAAGTCAAGTCAACGGCATTTAACTGATTTGTTTCAATCTGATCGGCGGTGGTTTCAGCCCAGTACAAATGTTTGACTACAGATACCTACTTGGCAACCCCGTCGACATCGTGTTTCTGGTCAGATATGAACAACAGCGAGTTTATAATTATAAGTATAAGACTAGTTCGAGTATAGTTAGGAAGATCGCAGTCGTGATGAGCCGGACGGGCGAGTTCGCGTCGTTTGTCGGGACGACTTTGCCGTCGTTGGCGTACCATTTGTTGGCGCGGTCAGGTACGCGGTTGCTTTTCTCGTCGTGTACGTCGTCCTCGTACACTTCTGTTTCGTAGTCGTCCGGTACCACCCGCTCGTCCGGGTACTGGTACACGTGTCTGTCGTTGCCCGGTATCTCTGTACATAATTTATTGTACGATTTACTGTTATTGCTGAATTTTCTACAGTTGAATTTTAAAATAACTTTAAATCTTTAAAATTTTGGGTACATTATTTCATATTTTTCTTTTAAAAATTAACTCGATACCGCAAAGTGTCCATGCATCGTGCCGCTACTTCAAAATAGCAATGACATTTACAGTTATAGACGGTAATAACTCGGAACTTTTGGAATCACAATGGTAATACTATAAGCAGTTGACGTAGGTACGTACCGTATAATCGTATCTTGCTTTCCACATCGCCGAGCGAGTTCTTAGCGACGCAGATGTAGCTGCCCAAGTCGTCGCGCCTGATGTTCTTTATGGTCATGGACATCTCGGCCTCAAACATGGACTTCTGCCGCACGGTCATCTCGTGGTGCTCCGACGGGATTATCAGTTCACCTGCGAAATAATTTATTACTGAAGCACCCGCCTTCAAATTCAATATAAGAATTTCACCTTGCGAGAAAGAAGTTTTATGAAAAATGTAAAAACTTGCTTCAGACACCTACAAGTTTTATGGCTTTCTCGTAATTTGTTTTGCTTTAACGCTGCCTTGTCCGGTGAGATAATCATATTCTTGTTAGTTTGCTATTATTTTTACTGCCCACTTTTTAACGCTTAACTTGCAAAACTCAGAACCTGGTTTTGTTGCTGCCGAAATGTTTATGAAGTGTAGTATAGGTATTTAGTTGATTCTGCACTTATTCTTGTTTGTATTGTTTAACGGGGCTGACATATTCTTATTATGAATATACACCCAAAATAGATGAGCATTAAAAAAAACTTACAAAACTTACTAGCTGTGTTGTGCTACAACAATTTCGCTATAACGACTGGCTTGACAAGCTCCTGCGCTATCACGCCACTATTACACCGGTTGAATTGATGAATTATCGTGTTGATT
This sequence comes from Adoxophyes honmai, assembly GCA_005406045.1. NCBI lineage: Eukaryota > Metazoa > Arthropoda > Insecta > Lepidoptera > Tortricidae > Adoxophyes > Adoxophyes honmai. The sequence continues at coordinate 149,328 of BHDV01009067.1, read as the reverse complement.
TATGGCACCAATGAATTAATACGCGTAGCTTTGTGATGACGTGCGATAAACAGAGATCTATCGTTATTCAATGGGTGAAATGGAATCGGTTACCTGGATCTTTGACCCAGTAGTTGATGGACTTGGGCGAGGACTCGACGTAGCACTCGAGCGTGACGTCGGTGCCGAGCGGCGCGCCCACCAGCTGGTTCGGCACTTGGATCACTGGGTGGACTACAGAAGAAAAGATACATACATATAATCACGCATGTATTCGCTAACAGGGTGGCAATAACACGCGAAACATGACAGACAAAATCATGGCAATTTCACGCTTCCCAGCAACTTCTAGCATGATTTAAAGGTTTACAGACGGAAGAGGGGTAATAGTGACAGGTTGCCAGCCTGTCGCCTAAAACATAATATTTGAACCTGAGCCGAACCGCTCGACGCGAGCCGAGTGGAGCGCGCGGTGCTCGCGTCGAGCGGCTCGGCTCGCTGCACTGACTGCTGTAATGCTCGTGTTGTATCATCATGTTACATCACACCGAAATGTTACAAGTCAGTCGGCGCCTTAAGACGCATCTTGACATTAGTACAGAAAAGTGTATTTAAAAATCATCATCACTAAACATTTTAAGTGCAAAATGTGCTAGGCGGATTTCAGGTTCCACAATAACATAACTATTTCACCAACTCAATATAACTTTTAGGTTATAACTTATAAGTCAGGTAGGTAGATTTAATACTGACAGTTTTCTAGCCTTCGATTAAATTATTTTCTTAGACGCCTCATACGACATCCACGGAAGAAAGGTAGAGGTGTTATTCTAACTCAGATACCACACGCCACTGTTATATATTGCAATGTTTATTATACATATTTAGTCTGTATTTAATTTTATACGAGAGAGAGCCAACCGACCGCATAGTGAGCACGAAACACTAGTGGAAGGAAAGCGGCTGTCAGCGTTATCAGGCCTATTTTTGAATTACATTCTGACTTCTATTTTTAAAAGCGAGGTCTAGTTTCAACTAAAATTACGTTCACTCGAAAGGCTTGATTGAAACGTATCTTTCTTTTGTAATTGAATCGTCGAGGAACGGATTTTTCTAATTAAATGATTTATACCTTTTTAAGGCTTATAAGTTTGACTGTTGTAACTTTATTATACTAGAGCTTATACGGCGAATAACATCACTCGACGTGTTATTTATACGGAAGTGAAAATAAATAAAAAACATCGTAGATTGTACACCTACGCCAGTGAGGCCATTCAACGTGGGAGTGTCATGTATTATTGGCTGACAGGTACGATAAATTTACGACTATTTTTAGAATTGTAATAGTAACATTACTACTACTAAAATCGTAGGTAGTTTTGATGTGCAAGTCCGTCAGTGTTGAATAAGATATTCAGTATAGATAGCTTTTTCTTACGAAGTATTATGAGTGTAGAATTATGGGTAATAAACAAACGCAATAGAGACCAAGACAGGCCTTCTTGAACGTGCAGTGTCACTTCACATTATTCGCGTCGTTGCCTTTCTTATATTTCAATAAAAACCGGTTAAATCGGAGTCACGCATGAAGGGTTTATGGAATACTAGCTTTTGCCCGCGGCTCCGCTCGCGTTAAATTCGGGGTATCACAGAAAGGATAGCACACATACCAATTTTATAGCTTTCTATATTGAAAACTTCCACTCCTCACTTTAGGGAAATGGGGGGTTTTGAAGAGACAAAATGTAGCCTATGTCACTCTCCATGCCCTAAATTATCTCTACCTAAAAAATCACGTCAATCCATCGCTCCGTTTAGCCGTGAAAGACGGACAAACAAACAAACAAACACACTTTCACATTTATATATTGGTACGGATTAATAGTTAGTGCCTTATCACGTTTTCAGGAAAAATCATACTATCAAGGATAACGGATTGAGAGAAAAACCTAATTTGCCGTGATCTCTAGACTCCACATCGAACTAGGACACAGACTGCAGATACAAGTTTATAATCGTAAAAGTTTCTCCGGCAACATCCCCGTATGAAGTGGTTTAGAATTAGGTACACCACTCCGTCTTTCATCCGTGGATGCCATGATAGGTGACCAAGGAAATAAATTAGGAATAGTTTAGTTTAAGCGATAAGCTAGCTTACTAACTATTGTACCTTATGTAATTATAACTTTGAACCTTATACTGTAGTAAAAGAGGTTACGAAACATGAATTAGTCATGATTTTATCTATGTGTAACGTTTCGTGTAATCTGCCTATTGTGGTATTTATTTGTATTATTATTGTAAAATCTTATGCAAATACAATTTACGCTTTTCGATTTTTTATGACAGCCTCTAGATTTTGGATTCCTTTATAAATGAATTGGAAAGGTAACATAAATGGCCAAATTTTTCTTGAAAGTTTAATTGTTTCAGAGATTTAAGGGATCGCGTACCGTAGTATTTGGTATCGATTTCAAATACACAAGCGTTCCAGATCAAAAAGTTTCATGACAAACGGACACAGGTGATCTTATATCTGACACGGAACCCTAGAAACCGAACAGCTAACTTTATTTAATTGTAACAAACTTCTAAGAAATGGTGTCCGTTCTAGATACCACTAAATTCTTTTCAAGGCTATTGGCTGATGGGTACGCAATTATTGGGCCAGTGAGTTAAATTTCCTCTACGTTTTCCATTAAATGCATACTAGACATCAAACGCTGGCCAATCTTATGCAAAGTTCTAGTTTCTTATGCAGTGAGCCTTTGAATGAAGACAAGTAGGTATCTTAAAATTTTAGTGTTTTAGAAGAAGAATATCGCTGGTGATTTAAGAGCGCATCTTAGTTGCACTCGCGCCGCACTGCAGTTTGACGTCACAGGCGCAACCATGCCTCTTTAGTTCTTAAAAAAATAATAGCTAACATTTTACCTCAAAGCATATCAAGTCAAAATACCTACTTTAAAAACAATGCAGGTGATTTAGACCAGAAGCTGGGTAAAAACTAAATTTAGTATTCACTAGGCTAAAGCGTAGCCTAATGACTGCACGGCAAAAACACCTAAACGAAAGCCTCGGGCTTTTTTCGACCCTTATGTAAATAAATGTGTTCACCCAGATTCGAGGTGGAAAATATTACATAAGTGAGAAGGCACTTCAAGTCTGTCGGGGTTTTTCGCAATCTCTGTTTTATGCATTATATAGTTATTACGTTCTTGGCTTGAGATAACCATTTAGGAACCCTTTACATTAATGACTTTGTGAACGTACTCGTTTATTCCAAAACTTGTTTAGTTTGTTGGTGAAATCTATTGTTTTGAACGTTATTAAGTAAAGAACTTTTTGTACGGTGAACAAGGAGAGAACATTGAAGTTATAATTGGAATAAACTTATTTTAAGTACGTTTGAACAGGTGGTAGGAAATATAAAACCTGTTACTTATTTCCGGATTTTCACATATCATCGCTTTTTGTGCGTAGGAGTTTTCGATAGCGTAAGAGACGTCTGGATTTAAAGGTTAACCCCCTGTTCGTGAGACACTGTATTTTATCGAGTACACAATATTAAAACATCAACTTACAATGTACACTGATGTGGATCCGCTTGCTGACCGTGGGCGGGACCCCATTACCAGCGATACACAAGTATGTACCCATCTCCGAACGAGATATCTTCGTCAACTTCAGCACTTCACCTTGGTACGTTAACACTGTGAACAATTGATCGAGTAAGATTGTGTTACTATATAAGCGCCGTACGGCGAACTTAAATAAAATCAGCTTTTGTATTTTTTTATTGAAATTTGTCAGTCATTGGGCAGTTAAATAAGTGAGGTTTAAGCCTCTCATTACATTTTTAGTGAGGCGGTTATAAAAAACCGCAAGGTTTTATTATAGCAACATTGATTAATGCGTTTCTAATTTGTTGGACAGGTTATACAAAAGCCATTAGATACTATAGTTTGGATCGTGTAACACATTCATTGTTATTAACCGGCTACATTTTTATAGCCAAATTTAATTTTTGAAATTACCTCAAAACTTCTTCAAGTCTGTCTAGTAATAAATAATGGAGTTCTCGCAAGCAATACTGCCTGTTTTGTGTAGCGGCATACATGTGTTCCGCAAAGACAATGCTTGATTCCCCTTACTTTAGACACAATAAATCATTGTTTAGCTTAAATAATAGGCTGTCACTGTCTCGTACGCTGCCTACTTAATATGCTTGGCTGAAACACGCCGCCTTGTCAAGTAATTGCTTAACAACACTCAATTACGAAAGGCACAAAAAATACAGAGTTATATTTAAGCTTTTAAAATCTTAAAATCTTCCGATGGGGCTCCAAATTTTTTCAATTAACCATTAAAATGGTTTCAGAGTTCGTACAATGAGACCTAGAAGTCCATTCAACGCGGAACTCTACTAATTACGACAAACTTTAAACAATACTGGACGAAACTCATCCCGAGAATAGTCGCCGCGGCCCATTGTGGCGCTGAATGCGGTCACACAGACTCGCGTATTATTATACATATTCAGAAAAACAATGCACCACTTGCACACTGCAAATAAACTAAGACAAATGAAATGTTTTTCCAGTTTCGCAATTAACAACTCATTCTTGATTTAAAACTATCACAACCTTTAGCAATAATTATGCGAGCAGAAGTGAATGGAATGATCATGTTGTGATTATTGTCATATTCTGTTTTCAAAGCCATCGGAGCTTGAGTTTTCATTTAACCTGTCTTGGTCGTAAATACCTGCGAAAAATCCGTTATCTTGCTTCTATGCTATGCTTGAATAAGTTCTGAAAGCAGAGTTATTTTACAACTCCAGCTAAAGTTAAGTATAAATTTAACCTTCGTTTACGTCACCTCATCGACATAAATATAAGAAACATTTATCTCAGCTCAGCGCCTCCACATTTCCAATTATTTCAACACTTTCTCTGTATTTAGTTAGGCAGCAATTTATTTCCTTGCGTGAAATAATGTGCTCTCGCAGTCTCTGTAATTTATGTTAACTAGGTTAATGTATGTGTCTGTAACATGTATTGTAAAGTTGTCATCATATACGAGGTTTCAATCCAATTTATTATTCCGAGGGCGCGTATTTCAATGTTGATTTTATCGAGAACGTTGTCTGCTTGTTTACGACGAGTCAGATTGCCCTTTGACATCAGTTATTTGTGAAACAATGCTCTAATAAAGGGAATCCCTATTGGTGTTTTACAACCATGAATAAACATAGGTGTATCTTTGTCGTAACGTTGTGAATACACAGGATGAATAAAAAGTCATTTCGTTGATTTAGTTGCACAAATTTTGACTTGAACCAAATTTATGAATTTTCACCAGTAATAACCGGGCTTTGGTAAGAGACAGCTATGGAAATATCCAAAAAAATGCTATAAAGCCATAAACAGAACAGAAGCTACCCTATTTACTGCTAACCTTTATTTTTTGACCCTGTGTGATCCCGCACAACGATCTCCTGCCCGTCCTCGCGCTTCCACATGACGCGCGGCACGGGGACGCCACGAGCGCGACAAGACACGCGCGCCGTGCCTCCCTCCGGCACCATCGTGTCGCCGGACGTCTCCTCCGTGACAAAGTCTGGAGGAATCACCACTTCTAGGAAGCCCATCTGTACAAAAGAAGATTCGTTTATTTCATGTCAAATATCAACGCATTAAAAAAATACATACACATACACATATTCTCACGCCTGTATTCCCAAGAGGGGTAGGCAGAGCGCGTGAATTCAAAAATCCAGTGCCACGTTTAGAAATTTCAGGGTAACCAGATGGTTAAACGTGATATTGCAGTGACAGGTTGCTTGCCCATCGCCCACAATACACTAACCCTTTCCCAGAGTCGACTCATGCGTCACCCACGGGAAGAAAGGGGCAGGTGCTATTTTAACCCGGCACCACACGGGTAAAAAAAAATACATGTACAATTTTGTTTATTTAGACTAGTTCTTGAAAAGGGTGAACTCGTCTTTTAATTTTGTTTGTTCATGTTAATACCAAATTAGATGTCAATCTGTAAAGAAGGGTCATTGACATTGTGATGTTTAATTCATCCGTACATCCGCTACATCCTAACAAGATGAATTAATTGAAAACTTGCAGAGTTAAGACAGTAAACAACAAGCTACGTTTGTATCGGCAAAGGTAGAGCGAGAGAGTGGCCGAAGATCGTGCTCAGTGACGTGCCATGGTAGATTCCAATGTCCACAAGTGAACGAGCATAGCCTGATGATGAGAATGATGATAGTAAGTACTGGTGTACACTGAATATACTGTCACAAAAGTGAGGCTTGGGGATCATACACACACGCTTCATATTCTTGGACACTTTTGAACAGTGTAACTTTCAATGTGAAAGTTAGTTACACTTCTTAGTGACTGAACTTAAATAAACTTTATCTACAGTTCTTTTGAGACCAGTATGATATTCCATTACTAAACTTTCATAGCAGCTGAACCTGTGAAAATGTTCGTCGCACATAGTTACAAAACTGTCGTACTATCTATTGGTGCCGACATGGTGAATATTAATAACATCGAAACCTTGAACGAGGAATATGTTTAAAAAAATAACAACTAACAACATAAAATGTGAATAAAATAATAGTTTTTCTGCTGGTTTTTCTTCCGCTGTTCAAGTTGCTTCTATTTTTTTTGTTTTTATTTAAATAAGTAATGTAACTTGGCTGGTTAAACCAACCATTCAAAGTATTCTTTTGAAGCATCGACCGTCGCTACGTCAATAACCTTTCAATGAAGCATAGATGGCGGACGAAGACAATTACGGCGCTCTTTCCACTTGGTAATAGACACCTCAGCAATTCATGCAACGAAGTGAAATGATGAATGGGGAAAGAGCCAATTTGCTTGACGGCACCTGAATACGGACTTCATTTTACGATTTTTGGAATCCGAAATTCGTATTAAGCTTCAGTCGGCTTTTACGTGCATGGACGTAGAAAAGAACGTGAATATTGACGTAAGTGGCGTTAAAACCTCTTAATTTTTTTGGCTAAATATTATTCGCAGCGTATTTTTACTCCCTCTTATAATAGGTTGTGTAATAATGCAATGTGTTAAAATTAAAACGAAATGTGAGAGTACGATATTAATCTTAAAATAATAATTAAAACAAAATCACCAAGTTAATCTGTGCGATGAGTTGGTAAACAGTGACTTCTTGGATTCATTAAGTAACATTTTAGGGAATTCAAGTATTAAAATTGATGAAAATAAAATTACAGAAAAGCGTCGTCATTTTATAAATATTAGTTAATGGAAATCGTTATACACTGGAACTTGATTAAATAGCTGTCCCAAGTACTTCTTGCTTTATGAAACAAAGAAAATTTACTCCGATACCTTTTCCCCTCCGTTTATTACGATATTTCGGTACTTCTGACTTCATATTATCTAAAGAAAACAAAAGGATTCGACGAGAATCCGAATATCTGGAACCCGGAGGTGTGGGAAACTAGGTCTTTATATTCTTGTCGGCTCTTTATAGAATATCAAAGGTTCTATCTTGTAAAATAGGTGGGTGTCTCAGACGGCTATTGTGAAAATTTCGTACATAAATTTCTAAGGATAAAAAATACAGCTAAGTAGGTGCAAATATCTGTTTTTCTTGTTGTATTTATTAAAAATGAATACATACATCACTCCTGTATTCCCAAACGTGGTAGGCAGAGCACACGAAGCGATACATAGACAAAACCACGACTATTTGTCGTTTTGTAGCTTCTAGCATATTTTTAGGTTTTTAGTTAATTGGTATAATAGTGACACAGATTGCTAGTCTGGGGCTTAAAGCATACCTAAACCTAAATCCTTACTAATATTATAAATCGGAAAGTGAGTTTGTTTGTTTGTTTGTTCCGCTTTCACGCCGTAACTACTGAACCGATTGCTTTGAAATTTTGCACACGTAATGATAAAAGTCCGGATTAAATAATAGGGTACTTTTTATCCCCGAAAAAATTGACGTTCCCGAGGGAATGTTCGCTTTATATCGCAATATAACCGAATTTCACGCGGGCAAAGCCGCGGGCGGAAAGCTAGTAGGTTACACATAGGACAAATATCCTTGGCAGTCTTTTACGACATCCACGGAAGAAATGGAGAATTATTATTATTATTATAATATTATAAGTCAGAAAGTGAGTTTGTTTGTTTGTTTGTTTGTTTGTTTGTTTGTTTGTTCCGCTTTCACGCCGTAACTACTGAACCGATTGGTTTGAAATTTTGCAGACGTAAAGATAGTAGTCCGGATTAAATAATAGGCTACTTTTTATCCCGGAAAAATGATTTTCTAGAGGGAAAACAACAATATAGTTTACTTGATAGATCGATATCGATCGATGATAAATCGATATCGATCGATGACCGATCGATAGATGATAGATCGATGGCGCTGTGTGTCGTTTGAAACGAGAAGTTTTCTTATAGTTGTGCTTTATACCGCAATTTAATCGAGTTCCACGCGGTCGAAGCCGCGGGCGGAAAGCTAGTGGAGAATATGTCGTAAAAGGCAACTTTTCTATAAATTATTCAATGTTTAAGTTGAAACTGCTATCACGAGGACCAATAATTTTTACTATCTCCGAAAGTGCACGTGCCGCATGCGCGGAGCTTTGCATACCGCTTAAGGACGCTTTAGTAATAAAGTCGATGAAATTCATTAATTTTGAAATACTGGAAAGTAAACACTGCAACAGCAACTAAAATGAGAGTGCTTTTAATAATTTTTAAGTTTAGCGACTTAAGATTACATTCTAGCGTTGACATAAGTACCTATGCTATTTCCACTAACAACACTTCCGTGCATATTGTGATCAGGGATCAAGTACCAATACTTGCAGTAACTAGCTAATCAACCACATTTGTAAGTAAACAGCACGAGAACCCATTAATGGTCAAAATGAAATTACCAGATTATTTTGAAAATTTGTTATTTTTATAAGTAAAGGCGATACAAAAAATTAGGGAACGAGAAAAAAAGTAAGATTTTTTTTAAGCGTATCCGCTAGTTTTCTCACCTTGAACATTGTGTCGGTAGTGTTTGGAGCGACATTATTGTCGACAAGGTGAAGATTTATTTATTACTAGCTGTGCGCGCGACTCCGTTCGCGTGGAATAGTGACTAATTTCCCCCGTTTTTTCCACATTTTCCCATATTTCTTCACTCCTATTAGTCGTAGCGTGATGTTATATAGCCTAAAGCCTTCCTCGATAAATGGTCTATCCAACACAAAAAGAATTTTTCAAATCGAACCAGTAGTTACTGAGATTAGCGCGTTCAAACAAACAAACAAACAAACAAACAAACTCTTCAGCTTTATTATATTAGTATAGATTAGTAGGGATTGTAAAACTGTACCTGACCATATTACATTTAGCATCAACAGTTTTAATTCTTCGTTCAATTTTAAGCGTTCCCAAATTGTCATAGCAACCATGAATGGGTTATCGGCTCTCTAAATTGAGATACTTACTTGACTCTTCATAGGATCTGTGTTGATCTGGCACATGTACTGCCCCCGGTCCTCTTCCTGCACGCTCTTGATGTGGAGGTACCACGTGGAGTGGTCGCTGTGGGACACCGATACCCGGGGGTTGTGGGTGATCACGTGCTCGTGGATGGCTTGGATGGCTTTCGTGTCTGCTTTTACCCAACCAACCTGGAAGGATGGCGTTTTGTGAACATATTCCAGTAATTTCTCTAACTGTGACAGTGGAAATCTAGCCAAAAGTGTGTTAAATGCGTGGTGACATAATACGACACAACAACTATTTCCAGGCTTATATTTATTTCTAAACTAGACGTTTAATGATTCGTACCAAAAAGTCAAAGAACATGCATTGCAGGAAGTGGTTTGGAGAAACTTCTAAACAGGTCTTGCGGTTTCTTTGCTCATCCCAAAACCTTATAAGCGTTGTATACCAATGGAAATAAATGAAACTCAAAACGCGCAAGCAATTTTAAATTGCAAAATACTACACAGCGGCCTCTTTATCACTGGGTGTTAAAGATTCTACCCAATTTAGAATTAAAAGGGTTCCACATTCCTGCATAAACTGCGAAACCTGGAGAATAGTTAAGCAACGTAAAAGTGAATATTTTACGCTACAAACTGACGCTTACTGAACATTACTATATTTCTACAAGTTGGTATGCTCCGTTTTGTTGTAGTTTGTAATAGTGGAAGTGTAGTATATTTTATATCGAAGGACTAAACAAAGGCAACATTATGGCTCGAAGGGGTTAAGTCAAACAAAGTGAGGGAGTTTATTAAACCGAGAGTAAGTAGTATATTAAGTTTGCTGGGTTTAAAACTAAGTATTTTTGATAAATTACATGTAAAGAAACTACATTTTTCTGGTAAGGCCATGGAAGTATACCTACTTATACCTGTAGATATTTTAAATAATATTGGTCTCTTATAAACATAAAAATAACGTGAAGCTCATAGTTAAGCAAAATAAACCTAATCTGACTAATAAACTGGATAATAAATACGTGAGTTTGCCATTTTTTGTCTTGCTATTTTTAGTTACTTATGTAGGTAATTATAATTACATCATGCTTACTTTACTTTTTACAATTATCGCCAATATTCCCAAATCTGGTAGGTAAGATACGAAATGTTACATAGACGAAACCATGACTATTTCACGTTAAGTGGCCACTTCTAGCATATTTTTTAAGGTTTTGAGTTGGCAAGTATAATTAATAGTGACAGTTTGCCTAAACTATACCTTAACCTATTTCCTTAGTCGCCTCATACGACATCCACGGACGATATGGAGAGGTGTTATTCTAAATCCGACACCACACGGAATTATAGTAAAGTTAATATTCCTGTTTATTACATTAATTTCATAGTAAGCAATATTTAAATGTCGTTTGCAAATAACTAAATAATTACCAAATAATATTATCATTGCGGATAAATATACCCATAAAAGTACTTAATTGACTCGCGTTAAACCTATTTAATGGGAGCTACTTTATCCAAACAAAATACGGTTATTACTTCACAGATTATTCAGTGTTGTGAGCAATAAATTATAAATACACGTATTAATCGAAAATGGAATCCTAATTTTCTCCTGTTTATCCTGTAGGTGTGAATTTTGTCGTGGACAATATTAGGGTACATGTATTTCATGTAATAATATCGAGACGCTCCACTATTGGGTTGGGGCTTTTTTTATAATAAGGACGCATTGCTGTTTATATTCTCGACGTGAGCCTACTGCCAAGTTAGGACTTTTCAGAACTGTGCATTGTATTTGCATGAGGTGCGTACTATTAAGGAAGTTGTCTGAAATTACTGTACTTATTTACACCCTTCAGTGTTTAATTAAAAATGCTTAAAGTGATTAACAACTATCAAGACTCGAAGAAATTCCTTAAAATCAGATGAACACTTATAGAGATGAAAATATTACCATATTTTGCTCGCAAACGTCAGTTTTTTTGTTCAAATTTCTTAAAGCGTGTTATACATTATACAATCATCAATTTTTTGTGTAGTTCGTCCATATTAATTAATGTTTGCTTACCCGAAAGTTACCAAGGTTGACTACTATACACTTAAAGGTAGCATCGCGACCTATAGGTATAGTTATGTTTGTTATTGGCTCCCCAAACTCAGGCACCTCCACTCCTCCTGAAAAAATAAAAATAAATTTAGCATTCACTCTTCATACCGAATTTTAAGTCTAGTCATAACATTTGGTGGAAACATGAAAATATTTTATTAGTTTTTGTATGGGTCAGAGAGCATTCGCAGTTTAATTTCAGTTTCACATAAATAATCTGCGGCTGAGCCGGGCCTGGGATGTACATACGTTAGTGTAAAAAGGGCCGGTTCAATTAAAAATTTAATCCTTAATTTACGACGAACCTTACGAGCTTTTATAGTGGTAAGTGTGCGGTTAACGCGGTAGTTTGTTTTATGTGTAACGCGAGTAGGCAAATAAATAAATAAACACTGCACGTAAGAAACCTTCTCAAAACCTCAAATACTATGAAATAAGTGATAGCTTTAATAGAGTTTTTTTGCGTTCCGAGAATTTGGTAATATTTGAACGAGAAACTATCAGGGTGAATCATTTTCAAAAGTCCATGTATTAAGCGTTGGCTGTTATGAGATAAAAGACTTCCCTCGCAAGTATAAAACTCTTCATGATCATATATTTCAATGAAGCACGCGAAAGAAAAACAAAGATTACAGAAGCCTCCCACATGACTGTTTTATGAGCCGTCCGTCCGAATCTGCATTACTTTCCCTCACACGCGAGACAAGTGCATGCCGCCAAACATTTTACGGCATGCGGTGCAAATTAATTCCCAAGACAATAGTTTTAAATTACGCGCCGGAGACTGATGAGCGAGGAACTAAGTTTCCCCGACATTAGTTTGTGGGTCGTATGCTTGTGGGGCTTATCGCGAGTGTAACCGCGAAGTTGCCGCGAGCTCGTTGTCGGCACCCGCGATACTGTCAGCTGCACCTCCCGAGATCTTGCAGGCAACAAAGTGTCAACTAACCACTTCAACTTGGACCGCCCGCGCTAACTTCAGAAATGTGACACGAATAACTTTACAGATTGTAAGTAGGCCGGCCGTCGCGCCTGCGATAATCGCACTGCCCATTTCCATATCAATAATTCAGCCGTTGGAAATGAAAGCACCCAGCCAAATTATTTTGATGTAAAATAATTATGTGAAATAAAAATTATGGCTGGTTTTATTACGGGCAAATTACGGGAATTCACTATTTATTTGTCTGTAGAAAGCTTTTGTGATGTACTAATAATAATTTGAGTAGAACAGTTCTGTAAATTAAAACGTAAATACAAGTATTTAAGCTTTAATTGTCACTGAGTAAAATCGTAAAAATTACATAATATTACATTTAATACCAGATAACCTATTAAACCGAGGATTACCAGAATAGTTGACTTCAATAAATTCAAGCTAGTGGAAAATTCGGGCAAATAAAAAAATACGAATTGGATCTATTTTTAGCGATTGTGAAGTCAAGGTAAAAACTCAGAATCTGATACTGTTTTTGTGTTCCAACAATTGTGCAATTGTGTGACTCATAATTGGGGCTAACTTGCTAAAATATTGCGATACCTTACATTTTTATCACGCTTTAACAACTCCTACAGGATAAAACAGAGTTCGTTTGTAAGTAGGTAATAAGGTCATAATTAGGTATACTTTGCCAGAATTTCTACAGTTCACGTCAACTCAGGGTGTAAGGAATGCACTAGTTTAACTTTGCAAGGCACTTAGTTCCCAAGTCCCGTATGCTAAGGACATGGCCATGCCTTCCCATAGCCCGTAATTTATAATGCGGACAAGTAATTTTGCAGCTGTGTCCAAAATATGGTGAGAGGAAGCTAGATATGGCGCTTTGTCGCTTTTATGAGCGTCCAGGCGACGAAATAGCGCACCCCGTGTGCCAGCATTCATGAGCATTTTTCCGACATTCATAAGGCATGTGCAAGGGTTCCACCAAGAACGGAAGACGTTTATAAATCTTGTTAGTCGACTTTTAAAGTGATCGAACGGAATTTATAGAGGTGCACGTCAAGCTTCCTGAGGTAAGTACGTGCAGGTTAACATATTTTAGAGTACAGGCATATAATAAATGGTAAAAGTATCCACATTTACGAGTACGTACCTACTCGTATTCTATACTTGTGTAACATAATATTGTAATAAATGTATGATGCGTTACAGTTTTTGAAAGTAACATAAAAACTGCTCAGGTACTTGGAAGGTATAGTAAATTAGTGATGGCAAAGCATGTGAGTAGATAAAAAAATGTCATTCCTCTCAAATACTCTTAGTTTTTGGTCTATATTTGACGACAAGATGACACACAGTCAGTGTAAAACATGTTCTTATTTCTCTGTCTGTATATAAAATATTGTAAACACTTACTTTTAAATGGGACGCGGTAAACTTTTACGGCTTTTGTAGACGGTGTAGGTAAATTAAAAAAAAATTGCTCAGCAAATGCTTCTTTTTATATCAACTACGAAGATGTAAGGTTAGTGAACGGTCATGGAAGGCAGTAAAAAGTGCCGTTTTGCCCCGACAGCGTTCACAATATCGTCGCAGACTGGGACGCAGTAAAATGTTTACAAAATACCCCGCTTTGTTGGTGCCCCTGGAAGTGTTTGATATTGCTTTAGTATTACCGTTTTAGCGTAAACTGAGTCAGCCACTTCCCTCAACCTGCGGCCAATCTCTATTTTCAACGACTGTTTTATTTACGCGCTACTTTTTTGTGAAGTAAGTTACAACGTTAAGGTAAACAACAGCATTATCGTTCGTTTCATTGAGATGGTATAAATCAGCGTGGATTCCCAAATGGGGCAGGCAGAGCATACGAAATGATACATAGACGAAACCATGACTATTTTACGGAAATAAACATAGGTACATGCATTTATGAAACGCAGCATATTTTTGTTTAAAACCTCACTTAGTTCTACTGATAAACAAGAATTTCACGAACACAACAACACTACCTGCTTTTCTTGAAGTTGGTTTAGAACCTAAGTGCATTTATAGACGAGAACCCAAATCCGTGACGATTCGACACTTTCTGCGACGTAGCTTGCTTTGAAATAGCTTTCGAATTACGAAAATCTGATTCCAAGTTTACACCTGCCGTCTGAGACAGTGCACATCGCCTCGCATAATTGGATAATAAATGAAGGAGCTACATAAACACAAATCGAGCTAAGCATTGACACGTATCGAGAAAACAATTGAGTCTTACAGAAATTCAATCACCTCTCTTTAATGGCGTTTATTTACAAATGTCCTTTATTAGTGTGTAAGTACCTTCTTCTATAATGTGTATACATATTTAATATTGTAATTTAAGTTTATTTGAGGGCTACTCTTGTTTTCCATATCCCGTCGGACGTCTGGAGGTCAATAGGAATAGATCTTGAAGGATTCGATCGGCTTTGTTCTTGTAAATTTTTTATGGCTTTTCCTTTATTTTTTTATGTCATCGGGTTTTAGAATTTTATGTACATCTCTCCATCTTTATAAATAAAAGAAACTGTAAACAAAGAAATAGGATATACTTAATAGGGGATAAGTTCGCCTTTGTACGTAAGTTTCATTGTTTTTCTGTTATGTTGTTCCATGTAATCGTTTTATGTGCAATAAAGAGTCATACAATACAATACAATATACTTTTCAGGCGACAGGCTTGACATTCTGCAAATTTATCTTAGCACGTTTCTACAACATTAAACCTAAAACTAAAAAAGGGGCTCTGAAACCTGACTTTGTCATGGATTAGTCTAGTTAACGTTTCTTATTCTTTGCTCTCCATTTTGATACAGTGGCGTTGAGTTTAAAATTTACTCTATACATTTCAAAATGCTACAGACGTTTTGACTGAATTGGTTTTCTTAAAGATAAGAAAACAGCTGCTCTGTTACTACCCGCAATCGTAACGCCAACCTCATAATGTAATAGAGGTTTTAAGGTCGGCTGGTTTAGTAGCTCTGAGACGAAGATCGAGTAAACTTTGTCTTGCCAATGTGCTGTTCCTGCCAGATGGTTGAACATTTACATTAAGAACTTTCTATTATTGGACTTGTGTGTTCGGTTGTTCTGACTTAGTATGGTGCAAGTATGAGGCGTGATCCTTTTGTTTTATTTCCATGTTAGTCTTGTTGAGTTACTCGTAATTCGATTATTTTTAGTGAGCTCAGCTAAAATCATCATAATAAAAACTCATCAACCTAATGTAATGAGGAGTAATGTGGGAGCGTAGTGATACAACAAGTGTTACTTAAGTACTCTCTTTAATATAATAACGTGGGTCCTATA
>BHDV01009067.1:111665-126819 GCA_005406045.1 Adoxophyes honmai | reverse complement strand
TACGGCCTTGTAAACTTTCAAACGTGAATATCTCAAAACTAGGTTTTTGCTACTTATCGGGTTTCACCAGGGGACCCTCGATATGCGTATGTCAAAATCAATGACGAGGGTTTAGTACCGTGTAGCGCTAGCGATTACAATGGGCTTACACGTAAAGGTTGCATGATACGCCAGTATAAATGTACCTTAAGAAAATATTTTGTGAGGAGCGTAAGCGCGCGGGAGGTAATGTGATCACTCGCTTTTGTGTAAAGTAGGATAAGACCGCAGAGAGCAAGTGAAGGTAAATTTTATTCTCGTGTCAAAATTTCTTATAGCGAAACAATTTTTCCAGGTCCGAAACCATAAATTAGGGAGAGAGAAAAGTAGTTGTATAAGAGCTTTATGTTGTTTAGATTTGGCAGGTATCGTTAAATATTAATGGTTGTACGAAAAGTTCGGTCTATGGGGCGGTTGCTTCCTGTCTAATAAAATCTTGATGCAGTACAGTGATAGCTGGAGAATTACACGAAGAGAATGTAGTTTGGTGTACCCGGTTCGTTCAGAGCCGTCAGGCAGTGGATTCGTTTTTGTAGGTTTCGCTATTGACCGGAGATTGCAGCGGGCAGCTCATTAAATGGGCGGCTAGAACTTTACGCTCTGCTGCATTGCATTTGCAGTTAGGAGGATCAGTCTGTATAAATAAATACAATATCACTACTTCCGAGTAGCGTTTTGTATTTGCCAATTTCATTCGCAAGTGGAAATCGAGTAAGTCCTACTAATTCAATACACCCGAAACTTTAAAATGAGTTAGGAAGTTGTTACTTTTAGGATTCCATATCGATAAAGGAACAAAGGAACTCTTATTATAGAATCACAATACATCGTTGTCCGCCTGTCACCCGTTGCATTGAATGTATTTTTTCTGGATAAGGAGTACCTAGAGTGTTTTAAAGATAATGATACGGAACCTTTTGTAAGGCAAAAGAAAACACAAAAGGACTATATTTTAATAATTTAAATGTCGGACTAATCAGTTACCTACCCTCAATAGACGTAGCGCTATAGATCTATGTACAATAAACCTCGAAATTGGAATAAACTTTTTTCTATTATTATACCTATTATTATACAAGCATAAAAAACACTTACCCTAGTCAGTTTCGTATGAAATTAAATTTAAATCACTTTATTTTATTAGTAATTGTAAAGTAACATAGACGAAAATACTAAGAATTAAGTAACAACTACATTTTCATAAAAAAATGGCGATTGTGTGTGAGATTTGTTTCGTAGCGCGCAGTGAAAACAAAAACCGATCGCCTTGCTTCGCTTTTTGGCCGCGATATGATTGGCGGCATTCTAAGCGGCCAGTAGTACAAAAAGCAAAAGAGGTTATTACTACCAACTAAAAAAGAATATAGAAATTAAATGTGAGCCGCAGCTTTTATCGCAAACGATACTTCTATGCCGTATTAGGCACATTTTTGTTGATATTGATTATGATAGAGCATGCATGGACTCTTTCCATGCGGTGTAATGGCCAGAGAATGGTATAAGTTGTTGATGACTAGGTAGATGTGAAGCATGCGGGGACTACCAATACGTAAATAATTATGAAGGTACGCACCCTGCATGCGGGTCCTATCGACCGGTGGAAACGATTAAAATAATACGGGTGTTATTGCATGCGTTATGAAAATATATTCTACCGAAATTCAGCTTAGAACCTTTTTATCTCAACTCTTTCTCAACTTTTGCATGAATTGAAAATAAAACTCCATAGTGAAAATAAAGATAAATACGGATTAAATTTAACGGTACATTTAAATCTCGGACCAAGATCACACCGGCCATGCTAATCACCTAAAGCGTGAGATGTTTAATTAGGTAACTGCAAAGCCTTTTCAATAATTTCCATTGTGAAAGGAGAACACTCAAGTAAAATTAAACAAAAATGATTAAAGAAAATCTCATTGTGATATATTTAACAGTATAAGACCCCTCTCCGGAGATCAATGGAGCTGGGAGGAAAGCCTATTTGTACAGTTAATTACGCTTGCCAAAAGGAAAGAAGATTAAAAAAAACCTGATCGCTTCTCTGAGCAGTCAATGATTGATTTAACGATTATGTTTTTTAAACGGAATTTCTTTTGTTGGAGTAAACTTTTGTAGCCACGAGGGTTGCTGAGAGTTACAGGAAAAAAGAAAAGATGGCAGATGCGGTAGATTTTATTGCAATATTGTTGTTTGGTTTTTGGTTTCAGCCTTCCTTTTTACAGTCAGTGGTAAAATTATCCGACCACCTTATTTTTAAAAGTAATATAAAATTTGAGTTTTAGTTAAGGCTATTAAAAATGGGAAAATAGGTTGGACGGTTCAATTTTCGGCTGACGATAGAATGAGAATATATTTTTTGAAAAGTTTGCAAGTGTGTGAAATAAATAAAATAAAATAAATATTTGACGTATACATTATACTCGTAATTATAGTAAAATACAATTTCACATCTAAATTGAGTTGTAGTTTTACAAAATTTACATTACAAGCTCAACCTTTTCTATTTGTTTACGTACGATAAATATCATGCTACTTACGACATGTTGACATTACTCATTCGATGTTGTGTTATGATATCATTCGAACATCAAAAAGGCAAGTTTTGCCACGTAAGAGTAGGGTCACTCCCTCGCGGTTCCTCGAAATCTAATACATACGAACTCCGAACGTTAGATTAACTTAATTTTCTTAACGGTAATAACCTGCTCCGCCATATCAAAGGTACAAAATTAATGTTACCTCGCGCGTATTACATCTACATAAATTATTCCAAATTTTGTCCTTATTCACCTTTTGATCGCTGAAATAACTTTTGCCGTCATACTTTATGGTTTTGAAATAATATTGCCTTAGCAAATTACGATTGCTGTTTATTCGACAATCAGAAGAACACTCTATTATTAAAATTATTCGCTTAGAATTTCGTGTGTTTTGAGCAATTTCAAAATGAGAAGCAATATTTCTCGCTACATTATTAATACATATATTAAAGTTAAATAGGTTTTGCGGTAGCGATGTGAAATGGTAAATATAAAAAGCTGCCTGTGGTACAAATTTTATTTTTTGATAAGAATATAATTTTATTTAGTTTGCTAACCCCAATAAATAACGGGGTGTATGTACACGTTTTGTTTATATCATGAAATCAACTTTTGCGAACAAATTTGGAATAAAGAGGCGAATTAATTTTTCATGTCAAAAAAATGAACCAGCCGTTTCAAGCTTCATTAAAAATTTTTGGCCACAACTCGATGCCGCTGGAATTAACTTTTCTCATTTCTCATTTCCGTAATGACTTCTAATTGAAGAAAAGATAAAAGTGGTTTAGCGGGAGACTAAGCTAGCCGGCGATAGAACTGAACCGCGTCGCAGTTGGGGATTGCAAATTGCTTTTGTACTTAAAACTCAATTAGTTTTCGCCCTCTAACTTAATTTGATTTGATACGCAAATACGTACAAAGTACGAGTAATAGGACAATTAGCTAGGCAGCGACAAAAAAGACAGCCTAAATGTTAAACGGCACAATCTTTATAATCTGTTAAGTAAATTATGAGGACTAAAATTAAGAGTTTTAACTCTTGTTATAAAGTACAATATTGACTTAGTTTAGAAGGTGACATCTTAACAGCACAGCGCGATAAATATTCTATCGTACGCCTCCAAGTTTTCCTGTCACGATATCATGTTACAAAGTCTCAAAAGGTTACAAAAAGTAATCAATTACGTAAGATTGTCTTCTTAAGAGCTTCTTGTAAAGTTTTGCTGTAAGATTTGGTATAAAGTGAGGGTCACGTACAAGTGAGTGATATCACGTCTACGGCTCATCAGCGGGTGCACGTGACGACTTAGCACAAACAGATTTCACAACACGCCCACTTTAGCTAGACCCCCGCAGGTTCACTGTCCCCCTCTTCCATCTCCCTCGGGATAATGCAAAAAGAGAGGACTGAGAGCTGTTATTATAATGGTGATGTTATACGCAAAAGAGCGGCCCGCTACGGTGGCGCTACAAAGTTTTCTTTCTCCCTACTTTATTAGGCCATTAAGAGATCCCATGACGCGCAATTGTGCTTTTTCGTGTTTATCTTGACGACTGTATTACGAACACTTTTCATTTACAGTAACGAAATCAGGGAATTATATTTTTGGGAAGTATTTAACGCTTCGTTGTTGAAAATTGTGTAAATATATTCAGTCTCGTGAGGCGAGAGAACTTTTGTTGTGATTGAATGTAAATTTATCATATATTTTTACTTTTTTAGATGATTGCAGACTGCACTTTACCCATGGGGATTAGAAGCAACTGGGCGGACAGATACGAATAGAAATTGTCATCGTGATGTTGTATTTTTGATTATTATTTATTTTAAGTACATTTTAAAATATATTCAATATCAGCATATTGTATCTACTTGAGTTAATATTTTTTGTGGGATAAAAAAAAGGAGATACAGACTCTTATAAGATAATTTCGTTGTGCGTCTGTGTTTTTGTTTAAAAAGACCGTTTTTTTGTATTGTATTGTATGACTCTTTATTGTACATAAAACAATGACAATAAAACAAGATACAGGATAACAGCTTAATTAATTAACATTAACTTAATTAGTTAACAGCTTAAGCCGTTTTTGCCAGGAATACGTGGGGATATAACTTTGAATTTGATACCAAATGCTAAAGTATCCGGCCCTTTAAAGCTATAAAAAAACTTCTAGGTCTACGTAACGTACATTTTATTTCTATTACTACTTATATGTGACCGTCCATGAGAAAAGGGTCCTTATGGCAGTTTCTAGTTACGGAGATATTAGCTGTTTTGTAAAATCGTTCAATATTATCATTTTTTTGTTTTATGCGAAATAGTAAAATATAAAGATAGAGGTATATTTGTACCTAGGTTTCAGTTGTGTAAGTTCATTATTTCTTAATTAAAACCTAGTTTAAAGTTTAGTAGAAAAGGGTCCTTATGGGAAATTGCATACAATAATGGCAAAGGTCAATAGATAAACTTGTTTAAACTCTTAAATAGTTAGATACTTTGCAAATACATTTTCTTTGCACAGTATCAGTGGTCATAAGGGTTCCATAGTCCACAAGGAACCCTTATAGTTTCGTCATGTCTGTCCATCCGTCCGTCCGGGCTCGTACTGCTACTCCACCGATTATCACGTAAATTGGCGGAGAGATAGATAATGAAGTTCCAAAAGTTGTTTTTTAAAATTATGAAAAAATATTTTATTTTCAGCCCCCCTCCCACACAAAGAAAAGTGAATTTAAAAAATTAAATTGGACTAACCCCAACGTGTGGGGTATCGTTAAAAAGGTCTTTTAAAACGCAACAAAAAATGCTTTGAAACTATGTAGATCAAACCTTGTAATAATCTAAAACAAAGTTAAAATTTTAGGTGTCCCCCCACCGTAACTTTTGAAATATTACTAAAATAATTCTAAAAAAGATACGGTATATACCTCAAAGTAAGTACTTTAAAATAAAATTAAGGCGGACTCAGTATCATGAATTGTTATTTTTATACAACTCGACCAACTTATGTAGTTACAGTCGTCCAAACAAAATGTATGGAGTCAACCGCAAAATGAAATTTAGCTAGCTACGGAACCCTATCATGTGTGCGTGCCCGATAAGCCTTTGCCAGGTTTTTTTAGATTTTACCAACCCTACATTTCTCGTCTGAAGTCAAAACATCTCGCGGCGGCGTGGACGTGGACGGCGAACGTTCTCTCGCGTTATGCCGCCGCTCAGCCTATAGATCTCTCTCTTACATACGATATTTTGCACGTTGAACTAAAACTTACATGTAGCTACTGTGGTGAACTCGGCCACAGGAACCAAGTACGAAATGGTGTTTACTTTTGTAAAAAAAGGAAATCAGGAGAAAATAAATAATTTAGTTAGTAGTAGGTAAAATAAGTAATAATCATAAATCACAATCTAGCAAATTATTATAATTGGAATGTGCCCTCCCCCCTCCTTCCCCCCTTACCCCTATCAGAAATCGCGTCAAATTATCTTTATTACGTGATACTTACTATGAATGGTTCCTTAGTAGTAACAGACTATTTTAATTATTCGTTGACGTTAAATGAGAATAACTTCTTACAGATAAAGATTTTGAGTATAATTATAATAACCTTTTTTCTTCATTATTGTGTGGTAATACAAGATTAGGAAAAAAATAATGTTAATAATGTGCCATTTTGTAATTATTCATATGTTTTGTCTGTGATTGGTCATAAGGACCCTTTTCCCAAATGTATGGGAGTCAAATTGTGATTTTTACGTAACTTCGATCGTATATAAATAAAAAAATAAGACTTGTAGAATAATAATGAGAACTTTATGATACTCTAGTGGGCTGAATAAATATATTTTAGAACTCACTATACTAAATTTGTTATTGTTATAGGGGAAAATAAAAAGTATAGTAATTACCACGTTTTAATTAAAATAAAAATATTTCGTTAACTATATGATTTTATTTCTATCCTAAAATGTAAGTTTATATAATGTCCTACTATATACAATAGTTCAGATTACAACATATTAAAGAAAAAGCTGAAAAAAAATATTTTTTTATTTTCATTCTTATAAGCGTGTTTCTGTTATCAAAGGCTGTTTTGTCAGGATCTGGAAGTCGCATTAATAAAACCATGACTGAATTCAAAAGAAAAACCCCTTGAGATACAAAATCAATCATAATCTATGTAACTTCCAATGGGAACATACTTAAAATCAATTTCAAACTTCTTTTGACGATTTCTCGAAAGTGCAATTTTAGCAAGTGTAAGTTTGATGTTTTTTTAAAAAAAAAGTATGAGACTTAGGGTCATGATTGTTTCTGTGTTAAATAGCTTATTTAACATAGATTTAGGAACTGTGCTTAACTCAATACCTGCCATAAGGACCCTTTCGCCATGGACTGTCACATATAACCAGGTGAATTAACGTACGTGGAGTGTGGTTACAGTCTGTATACTTATAATAATGAAGGTGGCCGAGCTTCGTCCAAATATTCTAAACAAAAGAGTTCTGCTGGGGAAATAAAAATACCTGTCACCTACCCACATATTAAATTTAGTGAAAATTCAAACGTAGACAGAACAAAGAGAGCTCACTCTCCAGTACGGTAAGCTCCGACCATGCTGCACAGTAAAATGATATTATTTAATTAGCGAATAACCCCACATGGCCTCAGACGTGACAGTTCATGATGAACAACAAAAAAGAGAACACGAATAAAATTCTGAAAGCTTTTTGTTGCTTTAGATACGGTAGCGTAACTGACATTTCATTGACAGTAAACCTAGAACGTGAGCCTAAAACCATTCAAGTTAAAAATATGTGTATGTGTTTTGTAGGTACAGTGGTAAAATGCTATGTGAAATAGTAACATGACGCGACTGGCACGAACATAAATTAATGAGATCAGATCGTTGTATTTTAATAAGTTTATGTCATAATACTTTATATTGACAAGTTCGTATGTGACACTCGGGAGAACCCTTTTTCAAGGCCTCTTTGCTCCTCATTAATATGTCTATGATAAGTTTGGTAAATATTGATAGCGTTAGGGTTCTGTCTTAAGTAGTCAATCGGTGTACTAACTCATTGAGATGTCATTTGTTATCAAGTTTCTGTCACTAATCAAGTGAAAAAGTATTAAATACAGTAAACGACATCATGGTTCTAATAGAAACCCAATAACTTTATCAGGAGCCGAAATGAGTGAGCAACTTAAGTGATTCAATTTCGCGTTTTATTATTTTTATCTCGAGGGGCGTAGTTACCTTATAATATTCAAAGTTCGTGAACAAGCTAGGGGAATTGAAATAAAAGAAGTCTGGCCTCGTCCCCTGCGGCGCGAGTTTATTACAGAAGGTGATGCATTCCAGTCGACTTCCCCTGTTTACTTTAATGTTGCCAAACGCCACCAACTTCCCAACGGATTTTCGTAAATGAGATTTCACACGGGCACATCGTGTTTGGTTTGAATAAACTTACCAAAGTTCGTTGTGTTTTGAAGCGAAAGTTCTCAATTCAACTTTATGAAATAGCGTTACTTGTTCTATTTATGTTGGTCTAAGTAAAATTGTAACGTCCAACAACCAAAATGTAGTATTCCATAATGAATGTCAGAGCATTGTGACCAGATCTAAAGCTTTTAGGATTGTTTTAGAAGATATCAGAAAAACTAGAATAAGAAATTGAATAATATCTACAAACCATAAATACTAAAACATCCTTTTATTTTTAAACAATCGAAAGTCTAATTAAGTGCAAGGTTAAGACAAACATAGAAATTCCACCGCAAACCCTGATAAGAAGTGTAGCAGAAATAACGTTTGTTCGTGCTCAAACAACATTCTATCAGGCACATTTATTTTCCGTTCAGACAGTAAGAAGTAACAAGTGTAAACGAAAGGTTTAGGTTTGTATGCGTCATTAGTGAGCTTCCGGTGCCTAATTGCGTCGATGGCGCTTCGGCCGGAACTCAAAAGATTGCGTTCAAATAGCAAAACGTTTTCGTCCGGATTCACAGACGGACAAGCCCCGCCATTCAGATCCGTTCCATCGCAATCGTATCGTATGATTAGACTCCTCTGTCTCTTTCACACAAGCGCAAGAATAACCCATCTGCAAAGGATAGCCCTAGTGAAATGAGATTTGAGTCCTAGGTACTATCTGATGAAAAGATGTATCGGTTTTCGGTATCCTTTGCTGGTAACGACCGCTCTTTTGAATTCAGTTCGATTGAATCTGAACTTTCGATGGAATTGAAAAATCAGTATGTAAATTTTTCTTTTTGAATAATTTAACCAATTTTACAATCACTGTTTTTTTTTCAACAACGAGAATTTGACGTTCGTCTTCAGTCAAAAGTAATGAAGCATGTACCTACGTAATAATGTTAAAATCGTACCGCACATCTATGTCGAATTGCTAATTAAATTGTAAAACTAATTAGGAGTTATAGTTATTTCAAGTGAACTTTGTTACGAAATTACGAATATACCCTCTTCAGTGAATTGTTTCAAGAGTTTTTCTACTTTCTGTTGGTGTCCAGTAACAATGTGAATGACGTCGGGTTCAGAGGGAGCATGGCCATGATTGATGACGATATTAATTAATACGCCACTTTCCTCTTCGCCCTTTCAAAGTAACTAGGATTACGATATAAATAGTGATTTCTGGCTGCCGTTGGTCCACATTTTACTCTCGATACGTATTGGTCAGTAAACAAAGGATTTGATGTCAAAAATATACTCATTAAGTTAAATAAAAAATAGGTCTGTAATGTGAAATGAAACGAATATACTGTCTTCTTCGATTGAGATCAGCTCGACATGTTTGGGGCCAATAAATGACTCATGATCAGGAACAACGCTAACCTTGATGAAAAGACGTGTGCGTATCTTTTTATTTCACCTAAGATTGATTCTCCCGGTAGCATATTTAAAGGTCTGTTATGACTATTTACTCAAGAAATTATTAAAGGGTTTAATTTAAGCACTCGAAATGATAACGGAATTTACGTTAAATCTAATAATAAACACCGCCTTAATAATAGGAATAATAAACAGCATTTATTAGCAGCATAGCAAAGCGAGGTCGATTTCAATATTCTAATTCGGGGGAAAACAAAAACCGGGGGAATTTAACAAGGCCACAGTCATTACTATCCGCCGAATGCCATATTTCTCAACCCTTTTTCTTCTTGTGACCGAAGTTTTAATTAGTGCCAAAGGACATTATACAAGCTCTCACTTGCCTTGACTATTCAGGCCTCCTCCGAAATCCGATCTTACTTTAAGTTTCAAACTTTGGCGTTATCTTAAACCCTTTTCAGATCGAATCACAGTAACAATAGAAACGTCGGATTATTAGTTTAAGTCAAGTGTCTATTAGTTAAATTATTCTGATGGCTGGACTAAAATCGTGAGCATTGATTTAATTATCAGAGACAGTTAATTTTTCACAATACTTTGTGAATAGTTACCCTCCTAAACTATTAACTGTAACTCCAATTGATAGCATACAATAACATCTTTCTGTCATAGAGGATGAAGATGACCAAGCCACAGAAAAATAGAAGAGCACTTAGGTACGTAGTTTACTCGTTATTGTAATTAGCGTGGATTAAAGTTCAGAGAATGCCAACTTTGCTGGAATAAGAGCCTTAAACGGTGTCGTCTGTCTCGAGCGCGGAGTCACTGGATGCCCCCCTTCCCGCTTAATCCTCGACTCCGTTGGATGAATGGACATAATTTTCTGTACTTGACACCGACTCCGGCGCTGTCATCGTGGGGCTCAACTACTCGCCGCTTTGTTCGTTTTTATTGCTGTCACTTGTTACATTCATCCCAGTGACATAATGTTCATGTTCAACTATTGTGTTGTCCTTCGTTACAATGTGTCCTCTCAATCACAGGTTTTATTTGATTACCGCCCGGACGAGGGAGTGAATTATGGCCGGTAATAATGTTGAGGTTAATAATATTGCTATAAAGCAACGGGATATTTGTACGTGTCATAATGTAACTATGAAATGTTTTGCTAAATAGAGTTGGACGCTCATATACAACAACATAACTTTTAACTAAACGTCTGCACATAATTTGGCGTTTTATACCTATAGATTTTCAAAGATTTTATGAACAATTTCAGACGTTTATGAAGGGGTTTGTTCTAGGACACACATAATATAGGCAAGTTTTTTTACGCAAATGTTAAAGATTATGATTAAACTTGTGACGAAAAGAGTTGACTGCATAATCCAGGAGTACTTTTAAAATTTTGTTTTTTTAATTTTACTTGACTTAACTTGTTCTTTGATGGACAATAAGGACGTTTCATAATAACACTGACAATAATAGTTTTGCTAGAAGCTTGTATTGAAACTTCCTGCATTATTATACAAAAGGTAAGCACTCTCCTTCAAGAGCGAGTGACCAGAGCTCTTAGTAATGGGCCTGATGCGTTCTTAGTGTCACAAAGTACAGTAGGGAAAGTAACGATTCACAATAACTTTAAATCAAATGTTATGTGTTATGTACCATTGAATAGTGCCATCTATCAATACTTCTCGTAACTTGGTTAGTTCCTACAGTGAATATGCGTTGAAGATGGTTGCAGCTCACAGGTGGTGCGCCAACGACCTACCTCCAACGAAAATAATTGAAACAATGCTTAGAGAGATTCATAGTTTCAGATGGTTGAAAGCACATGAAATGTCACATGGACAAATCCTTGGCTGAAAGTTCGGAATACTTTTAGCAATTTTAGTTTCATAAATAGGTACAATCATCATACACACCTCACGCTTGTATTCCCAAATGGGGTCGGCGGAGCATGCAGCACGTTACATAGACATATCCATGACCATTTTAGGTTCCGAAACCACTTCTAGCATATTTTTTAGGTTTTAAGATAAAAGGCACTATATGTAGTGATAGGTTCCTACTCTGTCGTCTAAAATAGCTAAGCTGTTTCCTTAGCCGTTTTTACGACATCCTCGGAAGAACCGGAGAGATGTCATTCTAAACCCGATCTCACACTGGTCTAGGTTTCAAGTCAGATAAAAATGTTACAACTAGAAACAAGTAGCTATCCCATCGCCTAAATTCCTTACTCGCTTCCAAGAGATGTATAATTTAAAATCAGGCACCAAAAATTTTAAAAAATCATGGTTGATAGCAATTCCTCTCTGTGAAAGTGTTCTACCGAGTATCACACAAATTTGTACCTATGTTTTGCATAGTTATCTGCCAACTGTATACGTTTACGTATAGTTTGACTAACTGACAGGATTGGATCGACCACGGTGAGCTTAGTTAAACAGTAACAGAGTAACCGCTAGGCGTCGGTTTGTTAATAGTTAATCGCGCTGTGTTGTCGTACTGACGCACAGGCGGGTAGGGTGAGAGTCGAAACAATGTTCATTCACAAATTTTGAATAAATTACTAAAAAACAGGTTTGTCTTTTTGGTAAAAACTTATAGCAGGAAGGTCCGTATGGTGTCGGGTATAGAATATCACCACTTAATTTCTTCCGTGGATTTCGTAAGAGGCGACCAAGAAAATTGGTTGAGATATATTTCAGGTGACAGGCTAGTAACCTGTAACTATCTGCCACCTTAAAAGCTAAAATATATTTATCCTAAGAGTGACCACGTAGCGTTTAATGTGCTCTGTCTATCCACTCCTGTCATCCATGTACAGGAGTGATGCGTGTACAGTCAGCTGCAGAGAAAAGTAACCCCCCGCCCATACAATGTTTCATTGCTAGGGGGTTACCTTTTTCTGCAGCTGTCCGTACGTATGCATGTTTGATGTGATGATACAGAAAATTAAAAATGTTAAAATTACAAACGAAAATAATCCGGTATCACGTTTGGTCATTATTCTTTTACCACATCTACATAAAAAAGTAAACGTAGAGCTCTAATAATGAAAAACGATAAGTATCAAAAAATTAAAAATATCGAGTGACGTTTTTTTGATGTCATTTTTTATCTACCATGTACTTCAGCATCCCATAACAAAGCGTATTGTCTGAAAGCCTATATTATTCCATCACACAGTAGAATAATTTAACGGGGCAAGATAAATTCCGTTCTTAGGAAAATTCTAAAACGTTGAAAGAGTATCTCATTGTTTTTATTCAGAGAGAATTGGCTTATGAAAGCGATTCAAATTTGCAAGAGATTCAATTTACATAACGAGCGATTTGTACCTCTCAGAGATTAAACCTTCTGCTCCCGTTTTGTTTGCAGATATGCCGTCCGTTTCTCCTTTATGTTAGAACGGCGTTTTTAAGTGAAGCGTTGTCCAAGAAAGGCCAATTTCACAATTGGGCCGTTGGGCTCGTAACCGTTTTAGGATAGAATTGGGGTCATGTCGTACAACCTATACTTTGAAAGCCTTACGCTACTGGTGTAGAATGAACTTTTGATTGTAAGAAGTAAAAGTATTGTCAAAAAGAAAAAAGAAATATTGTGGAAAGAAAAATACACAAATTACATAAACAACACGACACCATAAACGCTTGATTTTACAAAGGCAAAGACCGCAAAACGCTCTACTTGATGCTTGACGAAATATTTTTTAGTAATTTTACATCCCCGTGTGCTGTGGGTTTGATTATTCTTCTCCATTTCTACCGTGGACATTTAAAGAGGCGATTGAGCATGCTATATATGTCAATAATTCATACATACAATAATACATACAATCACGCCTGTAATCCCAAACGGGGTAGGCAGAGCACACAAAACGCTACATAGACAAAACGTTTTGTGGCCACTTCTAGCATAATAGTTTCAATAATTCATGTCCGAACATAATTCCGATGTCAAATTAAAATGCAGTAAAATATGCTATACTACAAATTAAGTTTAAAGTTTTGCATGTTTCTACTTCATGTTAATAGGCATATACATATGAGTAGGTATGTATCGGATTTTTAATAAAACTTCCCCGATTCTTCTGAAGATGTCGCAAGAGGCGACTACGGAAGTAGGTTGATGTATCCTTTTGGTGGTAGGCTAGCAAGCTGTCACTTTTATACCTCTTCTATTTGTTAACTTAGAGTAAGTGCAATAGGTACCAGGTGTTTTAAATTTGTGTGGTGCCGGGTTAGAATAGCACCTCCCCCTTTCTTCCCGTGGGTGGGTGTCGTTAGAGTCGACTCTGGGAAAGGGTTAGTGTACTGTGGCCGATGGGCTAGCAACCTGTCACTGCAATAATCACGTTTAACCATCTGGTTACCCTGAAATTGCTAAACGTGGCACTGGATTGAATTCATGTGCTCTGCCTACCCTTCTTGGGAATAGGTACAGGCGTGAGAATAATATTCAAAATGCAAAATGAACCTATGAGCTTTAAATTTGGTGAAGTGACAGTCATACTGGCACGGAAAGGGTTACGTAAAAAAACATTGCTTCTCTTTATTTTCAACCGTAATTTTAATCTTTAGTTATTTTGATATACAATAAAATTGATATTCATAACTTTGACCTCATTTATTTGCATAAATTACTTTCCCAAAATGATAAAGGTAATTATATCATCTTTATTTTTATAATGCAAAAGTGTCACACTTTTAGGAATATTGTGGCCTCCGCGTGAATTAGAATATTGTAGATATGTAGGTACATATACATACTTACATCACGTACGTATTCCCAAAGTAGGCTGGACATATGAAACGGGCTACATGGATAAAATAAGTTACGAAGGTTTTAATTTAAGAGTTATGATAGTGACAGGTTGCTATCTTCTCGCCTAAAATATACCTGAAACCATTTCTTTAGTCCGCTTTTACTACATCCGCGGAAGAAACGGAGACGTGTTATTCTAAACGCGACACCACACGGCAATAGGCAGATGCTGTCCGTCTTACAAAGTATAAGCCAATCTTTTTAACCAGCTATTCAACGAGGTGTTGAAATCGTTCCTCTGACATCGACGTGGTAAGGAGATTCCCAATTGACCCCCGTAAGCTTGCATAATTCAAGTTTGATGGGATGTATTTACAGTAGTTTATCCATGGAACCGAATCTAATGGGGATAAGCTTAACTGACAAAAGTCACTTATACTCCTTCTCTTCCATGTTTTATTCATTCTCTGCAAAAAAAAAACCAGCGAGTTGCAAAAAAATAACTATAAAAATGTGCATCTTTTGCAAGAAGTTAGGTACAATATTTTATTAAAGAAGTAATAAAATATTGAGCTTGGTTCTTTTGGAATTTGGAATTTGAATACTTAATGCATGTTGTGATTGCCATCAACTTCTTTTATGCTAATATTTTTAGAAAATAAAAACGTGCCGAGTTCTTCATAGCAATCATAGTCTTTACGAAGCGTTGGAAGACGTGGTCCAAAAGAGTCTTTTGTTTAAGTCTACCAGCGCCTGCGGCCTACCTACATAGATAAAATGTTGATTTTGATTTTGGACTGCTCATCAGCAGGGCCCGTAATTTTCATGCCGTTGACGTCAAATTGACGTTGTGGGACGTTATAAGTAAAGGAAATCTCCACATATAAGAAAGATAGAAAGTTTATTGAAGTAGACACAGTTGACAGAAGGATAG
>BHDV01009067.1:84178-103666 GCA_005406045.1 Adoxophyes honmai | reverse complement strand
AACAAAAATACGATTACAACACAGAAGGATTTTTATGAATATTGCATTACGTATGAACGCAAAGATGACTTAGATTTTCTTTGCAAGGGAATTAATGCAAGAAGGATGGCGTGCTTCACGGTAGAGAGGAACTCTGTTTCCTACGTATAATTACTGAAATGTGGTAACAATGCAATTTAATAAAATGTATGTGTAAAACAAATCAGATAGTTTTATTTACGTTTCACGTATCAAGTAGCTATTATTTATTCCATTCATTTGTACATGATTTAATGATTGACAACTAATGATTAATAATTTACAATCAAACTATTTGGGATCACCCTTAAAGGAGCGTGACGTAATTTTTGTGTCAACGGCATGAAAGTTACGGGCCCTGCTCATCAGTATCGAAGAAGGATTTATAAACTTCAAGCAAAACAAAGACAAGACATGGAGTTATAATTACATACCTAGTATCATTCTAGTGGCGTACTGGCTTTTGTTTTCGTTATGTAGGTTCTGTATTATTTTAAGGCGCAGGTCAACAGAGAAACAAAATGCGGCGCTCATGGAGACATATTACAACATGGTTTTATATTTTATAACAGCACACGATTTATATCTGATACGTCTGAAAGCAAACCCATGTTATAAGACTGCGCTTGTATCTCTATGTTTTTGTCTTCAAGTATAAATAAATGTGAAAGAGACCTTTATAATCTAATATTTGTGAATTGTTTGTAAACCAACTTTTTCACCAACGGTTAAAGTGGATCATAATTCAATGCTAAAAGTATGTTCATAGCTCATACTTACAAAATCGTCCAGACTTTAGTTACAGGGATTCACAGAAAGAAATCAAGTACTATTACTAAGTAGTAGTTTCTATAAGTTAAGATTTATCACCTAGGTACGGGTTCGCTTGAATTCTTTCTCGTATGGTGTCGGGTTTAGAATAAGACATCTCCATTTCATCCGTGGTTGTTGTAACAGGCAAGTAAAGAAAATATGTTAAGATAATTATATTTTTGGCGATAGGCTGCCAACCCGTAACTTATATGCCACTTTTAATCTAACGTAAAAACCAAAAATATGTACGCTAAGAGTGGCTACGAAACATGGAATAGCCTAGGTTTTATCTACATAATTTTGCGTGTGCTTAACCTATCGTTCTTAAAATGATAAACAAATTAAATTATAAACATAACTCTTATGTCAAACATCTAGTAAGTTCGCTTCTTACGAAACAGTTTTTGTAATACCAACTGTGTAAATTATGACTAGAAATTACTCTTTCTAATATAACCTACGACAAGACCGATGACAGATTGGCTCATACGTACACAACATTTTATGTGAATCTTATTATCAATGTTATGTAAAACATCATCACAAAGCGAAAAGGCACAGACGACGTTGATAAGCTACAATGAGCCAGAAGTTATGAAGACAAAACAGTATTATTTGACTTTGGAGATAAAAAAAACAAAAACATTTCCTGATAAAATAATATTCCAATGATAAAAACACAGTCATGTTATTGTGATGAAAGACGTTATTTTAACGGGGTTCTTTTCCTTTACTACTTCCATAACGATTCCTTAGAATTTGCCGCTCGGCGGGCCCCGCTTGTACAATCAGTGTTTATAGGTTGACGTGGCGACGAAAATTAAATTCCGTACACAATCAGCCTGTTTTTATTTGAACATCCAAATAACAGATATTCATACGGAGTCTTTGTTATTTTTTTAATAAATCAGATTCCCAGTTCATTACTTTGATGGGAGCGAAAGTTTTGTTTATTCTAGAAGAAATTGTATTATGTTTGGTTAGAAGCCTTTTTTTCTTGTTTTTCAAAATATTTCAATATAAATCTTTCTAATAATATCACTACTATAATTATGACGGTCTAGATTAAAATGTGTTGTTCGGAAAATTTCAATTTCTATGAACTCATCTCTGCCAGTCAAGAATTTCAAACAGTGATTAATTAATTTCAGAACTTGCTTAAATTATTTGATAAGTTAATGTTATTAAAACACCTCTCGCAGCGCCTATATTTACTTCATGCAATATTTGAACACCATTTACTCAATTCAGTTCGGTCGTTGACAGCACGCTGATAAAGCAAGGCATGCAACGCGCCGGAAGCGATGCGTGGGATAATTTGAATTTTAAACCATGACAGGCGGTTGTCAAATTCATTCGCGCGGGCAGTGTACGCGCGTCATCGATTTCCACTAATTGGATGTAACTTTTCACCGCACTGCCTATCTGGCCACCGATGGACGCCGTCCAAGCGTCCCGTGTGAATGTTTTATACGCCACTGGTTCGCATCATCGGCCTGGATTCGATGAATATTGTATGAACTCAGTCATGATCGGCCAATTAATTAAATTTTTCCCCCCTTTAAATTTTTCGTACCTGACTGGAAAGCGTAATCGAGAGGTTTATTTCATGAACGTGCTATTTGTTCGAGTGGCTATTAATGACGATTGGATGTGCAGACTTTTGTTTATGCAAAAGGTATTTAGTGACGTTTAATAGTTTTTATGTTAAAGGACAACATACCTACAATACATTAAGAGGGAAACGCCAATGCCACCACGGCTGCCAAGTTATTATTTAGTTTCCACGTAACCGTTTATTGGTTAAAATCTCAGTTCTGAACTTCTGAGTTTTTCCGAATTTCGGTATGTGTAGGTAAAACTAGATTTGGGTCGTGACAAGTAAACACTCTCTACTTATGCAGTGCCAAAGATGCAGCCATGTAGAAATATTTGAAAGAATAAAACATTTAGAAATTGAGCATTTTTTAAGATGAGGTCATCATAATCTCAACAATAAAGTTGTAGTACCTACATGCAGCTGTAAGAACCCCTTTTCATCTAAATGTAATTTACATAAATGCCGAGCGAAAATCTATTTCTTGACAGATTATGAGATAAGATACTATAGATCCGATTGATTTCTGCCCCACCATAGAACTTATTTACAGGTAAATGTCGTAGTGAGATTGCATCGCATTGCTCGACGAAGGATTTTAAATTATGTTTGTAGTGACAAGGTTCTACGGTGGAAAATAAGTGAATTGCGAAAAAATAGAATGAAGAATTGAAAGCTTCTTTTAACCAATATAACGTTAATGAAGATAATACTTAAATGTGACTCAATGTTAAATCTTAAATTAGGAATAATTTATTCCTCCAGGGAGTCGCCAGAAAGTCTAGTCGCCACCTCAACATCTGGTCTAGGACATTTAATAATTAGTGACTGAGTCCACCCAAAATACTACAGAGCATTTTAAATTAACCCAGAATAACTTAAATAGTAAATTTAATTTGCTCCAAGACTGAGTAGTTATTTTTAATTTAGCTACGGTACTTTCATTTTAATGAGTTCATACCCAAAATAATAAAATAAAAGAGTAGTATGCCGCTGGAAACGGAATAAATCGTCGTAAGTACTTTCAGTATATCTTTCGACTCCCGAATAAAGTAATGCCGTTCTGGCCGACTGTCCTGTGATATTTATGTTTATGAAGGTGGATTATTTCTCAACAGAAATAAAAAGGTAACGAAATAACATTTTTTTGTTTTTTTTCGTCGCATCGAGTTATCACCTGCGTCCAGCCGGCATGTGAGACTAAGGTAAACTCGGGCGCGTTATTTCATAAAGTAAATATTTATGAGAGAAAGGAGTTTTTCTCGCGCTTCTGCGAGTAAGCCGCCTGATCCGAAAAGACATAAACCTCGAGGGATTCAGTTCTTAGTTCACCGACACGATGCCTTTTTATTTTTGTCCCTTTTGGAATGTGCCGTTCGAATGTGGAGTCATGTTGTACTTAGGATAAATTACCATAGTTTTAAACGCAAACACTGTTCGTTCACTAGCTTTCTACTATAGATATAGTAGACATAGCTAGTAAATTTTGACCACAACTAAAGTAGTTGTCGCCGAAATTTGCTCAGTTTTTCTTAATTTATTTTTTAAAACCCCGTGTGGTGTCGGGTTTAGAATAACATCTCTTCATTTCTTCCATGGATGTCGTAAGAGGCGACTAAGGACATAGGTTATTGTACACTTTAGGCTACAGGCTAGCAACCTGTCACTACTGTTACTGCCACCTCAAAACTTAAAAAATACTATGCCAGAAGTGGCAACAAAACGTGAAAATAGTCATTGTTTTGTCTATGTAGCCCCGTTTGGGAATACAGGCGTGATTGTATGTATGTATTTTTTAAATCTTGCCTGTACTGAAATTCAATACTGTTGTTTTGAGCAAAGTTTCCGCGGTGGCTATTGGCAATTAACCTAACTTCGTTACAAGTTTGCATTGGACGAGTTAATTCAAATTCAAACTTTATATTTTTCTTTGCGTAATTGTATTTAAAGTAAATTATTGAAGGGGCCCGGATAAATGAAAAACGTTCGCTTTAATAAATTGAGTTACGGCCTAACCGCGTGAGGGATAATCTAAAGAAAAGTCAGAAAAAGTGAACAAGCTCCGCAAGGTTTACGCAAATTTTACACGGAAATTTTCTTAACTTACCAACTTGGTATTATTATTACGCAAACAGGGGCCGAGTTCGACTTTATCCAGGCCGCGCCTCGAAGATGTTAAATTTGATGATAACGATTTATGGTCTAAAGTTACGTTGTGCTGTTTATATCTGGCTTCCTTCGCGGGGCAAAACATTTCGGTGGGTTACGTGATAAAACGACGATAGGGAAGACTCACCGTGTTTGCCGGAGTTGGCTGCCGCGAGGGCGGTGCTAAGTACCAAGAGGTGCACCAGCATGCTCCCTCCCCCCTCTCCACACGCGCATCGAGCTGAAAGCGCACCGCGGACCTCACTCCTGCAACAAAAGAACGCCTACGTCAGAACCTGCTTTGACATTCAGATAATATTCATTCCAGAAATTATATCGCTCTGCGCCCACTTGAAAGCTATTTGAGAAATGAGGCAAATTAGACAGTTGTTAATAGATTCCCACGCCTACCCCCATTGTGAAATCGCAAAACTGCTACTGAGTGAAACGAGAAACAAGTTTCACGTTGCGAAATAAAATATAATTCCGCTGAGGAACCGGAAGCGGTTTGAATAACAACTCTTTAATTGAAAGTTTAGCAATTTGCTGTACCCTCTCGAATGGACCCGAAGGCGCGAGGGGCAACTTTCATCCACCGCGTTTCAAAATTGAACGTAGGCAGATGCGCTTAATTACCGGCCCAGATGCTGGCAGCGCCCGCCGCCGCTCATCTCGAAATGAACCTCCACCTTGGACCCCGTCCACGATATTTGCCCGCTAAGATGCTTTCAAATGTCTTTTTTGAAAGTGTAATTCGCCGTTTCGCCGCAAGCTAATAGAAATTCATCATAAACTGGCAAATTATCAGATTTCTAGCGTAACCCAATACGAGCTCGATTTTGTTTAATAACTAATTTAAATTTAATTTGCAGTTAGCATAGTCAGCCGGTGCTTGGAAAGCATAATTGGATTTGGTGACGGTATTGGGTTTATTTGTGTTACGGTGATAACATTCGAGAGTATCATTTTTCGTATCGAGCGGGTTCCGATCTTTACAAATCTGAAGAGAGGTTTGAGTTTTCCAATATCGTGCCACTAAGTGCCCTCTACGTCGAGATATGTGATATAAGATGAGTCGTAGTCAAATAGAGAGATAGCTCGGCATAAAGACGTCGTTGCGGAGGGCTGGCACGGCCTGCATGGGGACGTGGCGCGCGGTGTCACACGAGTGAATCAAACTTCCCTTTACATTTTATCTAACTGCAAGGGCGGTCGAGTTTATGTTCCTCGCCCTACTTGATTTAGTTTTGATGACAGAGGGGAGCGGCTTTTAGATAAATGATTTCAACCGCCTCGTACCCGTCGAGACTGAGAAGTAATTTCGGGCTTCGAATTTGCAACAATGTTTTAGTTTATAGGCTCCCGATGCTCTGCTGGATTTAATGCACCGTTTATAAGGGATGTAATGAAATGGATTTGGTCGATAAGGGATGGTTAAGTGGATTAGATATTATTGCTTCGCAAGGAGAACGGGGCAACGCTGATATTGGTCGGACGGGAACACGTATTGTTTCGTAGTTCTTATGTTCCGTTTCGCGGTGTTGTTATTAACGAAAATTGGTATTACGATTGGGGCATTTCCGTTAACTGAACAAAAAGTAAGCAGGTTTCGCGATTGATTGTGAACTGGAAGCTTTTATCAGATATTGAATCGCAAGCGATGCAACTGGACCTCGTGCCGACGAAAAATACTAAAACGGTTTATGTTTGATTCCCATTTTCTGCTTTATAGTATAACGCGTCTGCATAGGTATCAAAACTAACAGACATACTCGTAACACAGCTTAATTTTACGAGTTTTTTGCATCTAATGTTAATCAAATGAGTACATTCAGCTGTTTCACTAAATCACTGATCTGAAGTATCGCAAACGATATTAACTGTTGCGACAGATAAATCTTTCTATCATCATTCGACCCCGTAAATCGTGAAACTTGTGCTTTGTTCCTTTGCTTCACGCTTAAGTGGAGAGATCGAGTGCCGGTTGGCTCTTCCATTATAAATCTTGAGCTCAGCTTCCTAGGTGCAGCAACAAGGGGAAGACAAATATGGCATAAGCATTATGATAAGCATCTTGACATAATTATAGTTTGTACTGACTACGTTGATATTAAACAAACCTT
Organism: Adoxophyes honmai; assembly: GCA_005406045.1. Classification (NCBI taxonomy): domain Eukaryota; kingdom Metazoa; phylum Arthropoda; class Insecta; order Lepidoptera; family Tortricidae; genus Adoxophyes; species Adoxophyes honmai. The sequence continues at coordinate 96,967 of BHDV01009067.1, read as the reverse complement.
GATTAGTTCCGATATCATCATCTGAACTTTCGGTCGAGTAAGTTTGTAAAACAACTTCAGATAAACTAAAATGAAGATCACAAATAGAAATTCAGATTCTCATGGGACGAGTGCTGTATGTTTTTTTTTTGTTTACCTATTCCACAGGTATTTGCTTTTGTAGTTGGTTTCTATTCAGCGAATTTTTTCTTTAATTTTTTGATCATCGGTATCATGCCTCGTATTTTTATGGATGGCCCCACACCTGGGCAGAGGCCTCCTCACAAATAATTCCCACGCGGGCCGTTCAATTACATTGTTCAAAAGAAGCGTTATTTTCAGAGTATGTCAACCGCAAAATGATAAATTCGCGCGAATGATTATTATCCTGGTTGAATAAGTACTTTACTGGACGTATCTTTTTTAATTTAAGATGAACTTTTCTATATGCCTCTAAACCTTCACACATTACACAATGCACTGCATTTTAGTTTATCTTATAAATAATTATGTATTGTAATTGTTTTATGTATTTCCACAGAGAGTAGGCAAAGCACACAATACGTTAAATTGTAATTTTTGAGTATTTTACGTTTGTGGCCACAATTGCTTTTGAGGGTCCATCAAGTTTTGAGGGTATTTTGGCGCAAAGTAGCAATGTTTGCACTGTTGCGTTCCAGTGCGGTGGGAAGACGGTACAATTACTAGCACATGAGGCAAGGTTTTTAGTTAGGTACCGTTTTTTAGATTATATTTTAGGTTAAAATAGCAGATACGAATACTTACAGAGACTATAGCTTATCGGTTATCGCTCACCATAACCTTACAATATGCCTTTTAAAACGCCCGCGGAAGGATTGTGGTGGTATAAGTATAAACACGTTGCTACACGGGAGTAAATAAGTTAAATGTTTTTATAGTATATGTTTATGGAAAAATATTTTTCATCCGCTTCAGTACCCGCTCACACTGGCGCCGTAGTTAAAGCTTACTTCTAATCAAGCAGTCGTTAGCCGCGGGCTCGGCACTCGATTACGACCATTACGGGATACAAAGGGACACGCGACACTTCCGCGGGATAAGGATAGTTTGCTATGACTTTGTTGATTTCGTGTGAACACGCCGTAAGAATACGAATGCCGAGTTGATGTGACTTTGAATTGTTGTCCTTTTCTATTACGCCGTGTGAGGGTCCGGGAGTACGGATGCGCAGAAGATAAAAGCGATGTTTAGTTTTTCAATAAAGTGTAGTGTTTATAGATTTTGTATCAGACTTTCAAAATTCATACCGTTAAGCTTGATTTGATTTATTTTTGGAAATTTCAACTATGGATTGTGGGTCTAATTGAGTTTATGGGAGGATATTGTATTTTTAGTTTTAACTTTAAAAATAAAAAATAATAGCAGGGCCTGAAATCCATAGTAATCGTTAAAATTAAAGTCGATGTCTTACATACTTCGCTTTTAATAGATACCTACATAAAATTCAAACATGTCGTCACGTCTCTTTCTTACAGGGGTAGGTAAACTTTTTTCTGTCCTAGTCACTAAATCTTCTTTCACATCAGCTCATTTCCTGACACTATTCGTTATTCAACTTTTTTTTGATACACCTTCCCTACTTTTTAACGCTCTCATTTCTACTGCATTTATTCTACTCTGAGGCTTCGTTGCCACACTAATTTTTGCTACCGTACATTAGAGTTGGAATGAGCTCCTCTCTGACTGAATGCCAGATGCGCCTTCTTCAACGCATTTCTACTAAGGCGCATAACGCTCTCTTGACCATTGATGTCTGCATTAATTCTTCTTTCAATATGACTTTCACATTTCCGACGTAAATACGTGGAATTGTCTTCTGCAATCATAATGTGGCTACTTTGTGAAGTCACAAAAAGATGTTAGATTGAGATTATGGTGTGAGAATATGAGTGAGGACTTACGGTTGTTGGACAGACGCGCTGATTAATTTCCCTTGGAGTCAGTATGAGGGGATTGATGTTATAGCGTCAGTGTAGTATCGTTAACTTCTAATTGTTTCGCTAATCGCGGCCGAGAAGATAGCGATTAAGATGTTGGATTGTGCAGTCAGTTCAAGGGCGTACTTTGTAGATACTAAGTGATTGGCAGAAGCGCTGGCGTATGCGTTGGCCGGCGCGTGGAAGACTGAACGAATCTGATACGTCGCGTCCTGGTACTTAAACATAATGTCATATTCTGTCATACAATACTTTTTCTCAGACACTTTAACAACTTCCATCTTCTTTCGTTCTGATAGACTTCTTAGAGAGATTAACCCTTCGAGTAGTTTTCGTGCTACTAGTTACTATGGTGCATGAGCTGAGTTCTTATGGCAAGGATTCAATAAAATTCATAAAGTAGCTTCTGCGTGAAAGTAAGTGTTTTGCAATAAACTTGCAAATATAGACACATGTCCATATTACTTATAAAGCTAGTAAGATACGACAGGATGGGAAGACAGTGGTCAAGATCCACGTAATAGACCGAATAAGAAAAAAAAAACGCCAATTTTAAACTGATCTGGAAATAATTTATACTCAAACACTAAGTGTGGCATTTAGTGAGCGTAATAGTGTCTACACTAACAAATATGTGTTTCATAGTCATTAATCTTCATTACGGCTCGCTTAAGCTACGAGTATGTGCGGTTAGCTCAAGTCAGGGGAAGGATGCGACCTTATGTCGGTCTATCTATTTGTGCCATCAGAATCTTGAAACTGTTTTATTGCACGATAGAATGTTCTGAACTTTGTTGTTTCGAGAGCCTTTGTAGTACCTATAGTTGCATCTATGTAACCCTTGTCCGCGGATTTATTTATTTTGTTCCGATTCAATCTTTCTCTTCGATCTCCACCATATACAAATAAGTTTCATGATCTTCGATATTCAGATACCGATTCCATGCTTTAAATTTTTATTGAATTTTTGAAAATGAATTTCAAAATCAAAAAATAGAATTTATTCCGTGAGAAAATAAATGAAAACGTTTTAAAACTTTTTTGGTTGTTAGAAGTGAAATTAAGCACGTTTAAATTGACGCATTTCAGTGTGGAATTTATATAATAATAGATGGTCATGATCATGAATTTGTAGTTTGAATGCAACGTTTAAACGTTTGTTGATCGTTGTTTTTATACGTTTATTTAAACTTAAAAGTAACATAATTTCTCATTAAGCGCTGTGGATAGTTTAATAACTCGGCTAAGTCAGTGATAACAAGAGCAGTAACAGACGACTAATTACAGCTTTGAAGAGGGTCTAATTTAAGGCAATGTTTTGCACTTCATCGGCGCTCACGATGCGCATTAATTCAAGCTCAATCTCTCAACTAAAACTAAGCGAAAATCCACGAGTGTTTGTTATGAATGCGAAATTAATTCAAAACGGCCAGCCATAAATCTCCAGAGATTTGGGGTAATAAAACAAAAAATGAGAATTACCAATTTGATAAAACAAAAACTTTGTTTGGCAAGTGCCCCATAGGACAGGCCGTAAAGGCAGCGATTGCCGCTGTCCTTGGCTTTGGCATCTGTTTTCCGAAGGCCCTGCTTTTTGTGTGCTTCAACTTGTTACACGTTGCTTGTTGGAGCTTGTTACATGAATACAAAGTAAAATTATGGCTCTGCTTGTTTACGGTCGGTTTGTACGGGCAGCCGTGTGTTTCCAATTGTGTATCTTTCATTGTAGTCGGTTTGACAGATTCATGCAGATGTTATGTGTTCAGGTGAACCACTCGGACTATTAGTGGCCAAATAACCAAAGTATGCTGAAAGTAGCTTGGAAATGTGAAATAGCCATGGTTTTGACTATTTTGTAATGGTTCGTGTGCTTTGAAAAGAAATACAGAATTTTGACATTATTTTAGATCAACTTTTATTTTGTTTAGATTGTATTTAAAAGTGAGTAAGTTATGTCATAATCATAATTATGTTGAAAGTACCTAACATGGAAAACACAAATATAACTAAAAAGCATAGCATAACGCAAAAGCATAACGCATCTGACTAAAACAGTCGGATTAAAACGCTTCCCAAACCGACCAAGCGACAGAGCACAAAGTCCAAGCGACATATTTTAATAATTCCCGCTAAAAGGAATTGTACGGCCGTTTTAATACAAACTTATTGCTGGTAGTTAGCCTGTTGAGAATTAGGAAGGTAATTGAAAGCAACGACTTGGAAGGCAGGCCATGTCCTTGGGACACACCGCGTGCTCGTATACGTCGCCTGTTAATGACCGAGCCCCTCTCAAACGCCCCCCATAAAATTTTACGGAGACTACGTTTTGTAAAATAAAGTAACACCCCGACCCATCCCTTCACACTCCAAAATAACAATGAATTCTAAGTGCGCGCTGCTAGTTTTCGCCGGATTTAATTTAAATAACTGTCAATTAAGGACGGGCGATTTTGAGGTTTAATTTTGTCATCAATATTAAAGAGCGCGGATCTTTGTCCGCGTATGGAGCATTCCATAATAGCGTTGCTTTCAAATTGTCTTACATGATTTATTATTTGCAGTTATTTATTTCCTTTATGCCTTTACATGAATGAATAGTAGCTTAAATATAGTTGAAACAAATTTTAGCTTTTAGCAATTTTACGGTTTGAACATAGATGGAAGAGGATTAAACCTATTGAAGAGGAATTCTGCAAAAATTGGAAAAGAAACCACAAAATCAAAGTTTTTTGTTGTTGAATTCTAAGGCACTCAACCAGACAGTGTTTATATAGTACTACATACAAGTCAGTTTGATTTGATTTCGAAAGACACGACCTTGCACTTCTATAGGCCTGACGGTATAGTTCCCGTAGTTTTGCTTAATGTACAAAGTATAATTCGCCAGCCCATTATCGTATTCCCGTAGTTGGGAAGTCGTATTCATAAGCCACCAAGTTTCTAATTGGACCGCGGCGTCCGCTAAGTTTCGTTCCGATATATTCAACGCTATTTGCCGTCGTTCTGATTTGACGTAGTACTCATTATTAAACGTCATTTTTCAATCCCGTTTAAAAATTCTTTAAAAATATATTGTGCAAGTACTTGTTTATAATAAGTACGCAGTATTCTAGGGCCATTTGCCCTGCCATAAACATGAATGGCGCCAAAACGTCTCTCTTATCTTGGGCATTTCTCGGAGGGGCGGAAGCGGGGCCCTAAAGGCGGTGCGCCGTTCTTCAAGTGTGGTCCTAAAGGATCTCGAAATAAGGGTCGAACAGATCCCTTTGAGAAAGCACTACGTTCTTAGAGCAAATGGATTGTGAAAAAGAAACTCGCCATCGATTCCGTTATTGATTTTTATTTAGTTGATAGCACTCGACTTCAGCAGAAGCCTTAATCTGAATCTCGGAGTAGTATACCTACTCGACTTGGCAAAATCTTATTTCGATTTCGTTCGTGCCTACTCTGCTGGGTTTATTCAATAATGTCCTTTGAGCGTTCTCGAAATAGTCTGCCAATTTTTATATAAACCGAAAATATTGATAGGGAGTTCTACGCAAATACCGAGTTAAATTAAATTACTTGAGCCTGAAGGTAAAGATAAACCAAGAAGAAATGGTAGCCAAGAGGTTTATTTTTGTCGACATTGTTGAATGGATTATCATTTTATTGTATGTCACATTAAGCATGTGTTTGCTAGTTTGAATTTATGATTTAGTTGAGAGCTTGTGCAAAAGTTATCTATACTAAGAGGAACTTTTTTTTTGCTGTCGTGATTCCATTATTTTTAATAGATTACCTACGTCATAACGTACACAACGGCCGTAAACGTGAAAAGTAAAATAACCAATTAGCATCGAACTTCTTTTGTTTTTTGTTTTTCATAGTAACGACGATATTAAGTGAGCATGTACATCTTTATACAATGTCCAAGATATTTATGTCTCAAAGCAAATGTTGGCCAGTTTCATACATAAATTTACCAGTAGCGTAAGTGTTACCCACTTCTCTTATCTTTGTGCCTTAGTGAGTCACTTAAAATATTTCGTAAATGGGTACATAGGTACATACATACATACAAACAGCCACGCCTGTATTCCCAAATGGGGTAGGCAGAGCACACGAAAGGTTACATAGACAAGCCATGGCCATTTCACGTTCCGTGGCCACGTTTAGCGTAACTTTAAGTTTATTTAATCAACAGATGAAAGAGGTATAATAGCGGAAAGTTGCTAGCTGGTCGCCTAAAGCGTAAAATAAATCAAGCAGCATATTGATGGTTATTTAAAACACATCTAGAAGACCTACAAATGTTATTTTTGGTTTATTCTATCATTCTGAAGGAGCCAATTAAAGGAAGACGTTCATACTCATCATAATGTATTTACAAAGCGTGTCACAGCGCGTAGGTTGTACCAGCAAGTTACAAATTGAATCCAAAACAATAGACAATATCATTGAAATGACTTTAAACTCACAAAGGCGTTTGGGCAAAGTTTCCAAAGATCGCGGTGGCGCTCTCGCATGACTACATATTCATGGAGTAACTCGATGCGGCGGATAAGTCGAAATTCGTCACCCGTTTCACTTGCGGAACTTCGTTGCTCATGCATATTAAGCAGATAATGCAGTTATAATATACGCGGTGCCAATATTAATGGAAAATTTATGCTCACTTGGCTTCGTTTCCCATTTTCAGACTTGTTTGACGGGAGCCAAAGGAGTTTAAAATCATTGGTCAATGTTTCAAGGGTACCCAAGTTTATTTTTAGTCAGAAGATAAATGTAACAGGATAATGATATCGTATCTTTTCCTCTCTGTGTTTGTGTGGATATTGCATTTGTTGTACTTTATGTTGCGTACGTTTTGTTCCCCGTGTGGTAAAATAACACCTCTCTATGTCGTAAGAGGCGAATTAAAAATCTACCTTTTACGTTTGGAAATGCGGGCTTGATGTTAAATGTTTTGTTATGTATTATTATTATTATGTATTATTTCCTATTCTTACAATACCAACTCATAGGTTTTGGTATGGTTAATGTCTTATTGCAGGCCGACTGTTGGTAACTTTTCTGCATCTCGAAGTCGTTGTTGGAGCTCGTCATGTAAAAATTGATTTCACCTTTTTCACTTCTATTTAATATTAATATTAAAAATCAGAAGAGTGTCGATTCATTTACTTAACTCTCCTTTACTCACTCTAAGAGATACGATACGTTTTACTAATTTGTGTTACCTTTAAAGTTATAAGATTCCATCTCTTACCTGATCGTTTCTAAACGAAATTAAGTTTGCTTAAAACGTAAAAATGAAATTGAAGTTAGAAAGTCAGTTTTATCAATGAGTTTACAAAACAAAAGTATAGAACATTATAACACCCTATGTATTGGCTTTCCCGTAAAAGTCTTCGCTGAAGTGCATTATGGCACTACAGTGGCCACTAGAGTTCACAAAATGGAACCCCAATATCTGCCGTATTAGAAATAATTCCGACACTTACTCCGTTCCGTTCGCACTCATCCATTCAGAATCGAAATGATATTGAGAAAAGATTTTTATACCGTGACCTTTTTCTTTTGAAAAGGTACCATTAAAGTGTTACCGGCAAAATTTGTGTATATTACTTCTGGGAGCTTACATTTTAGATGAAAACAACATGTAAATAAAAATGTTTGTGAAAAATATTATAAGCTGATATAGTTCTTTCGCTTTACCGACAAAAATGTTACGAACCTTTCAGCTTAACTAAGTAGGTTTATAGAGAAAAGAACATTATATTGACTTCAATTGAATCACCTGTATTGCATCCAGGTGTGCGGCAGATTGTTTTAACAAAACAATAACGGTTTTATCTTGAGAATTCCAACCGATGCCACTCCCCCTGGCTACAGAAACTCTAATCAAAAACAACAACTCGTAGTTGGTAACCTATTTAGCAAGAAACCTATTATTCCTTTAGCCAGATATAGGTATAAAATTACGGAAGAGGATGAGATTGTTTGCGAACAAGCAGTGTCCGCTTATTAGACGGGACCAGTGTAATAAAAACATCGCCTTATTACAGGCAGGGTCTCTCGCCCTTTTGGGTACTGGGAAATTTAAATTTGAACATAAAACGATTTGTTTTTGTTTGTGCAATAAAAATAATATCAAGTTTAACGACACGAGATTTTACGCGATGAAATTAACAACTCAATACTCGGCAACCGTTATTGCTTTCACTTGGTAACGATGACGTTCATTTTCGTCGTCTTTTGTATGTCTGTGTTTATGTAGTTTTGTATCCTGTGTGGTGTTGGGTTTAGAATAACACTTCTCTTCTACTACTACTAGAATATGTTTGGTTATGTTCATTTAATCTTTTCTTAAAAAACATACTTTATTACCATGTTGGGTTCATGACAAAAATTATTATTGCGCCAGCAAAATTATTACATTGCTACTGTTGTCCGCAACTCCGAATCCGTATAGTTGTTCTATAGCTATCCCACGAGATCTACGTACTTTTCCAAGATGAAAAGTAGCCTAATGTGTTAATTTTGGGTGTAAGCTTCCTGCAAACCAAATTCCATCAAAATTACAAACATTTACACACACTCACAAACTTTCACAGTTATGGTATTCATGTGATTTGATTGTGATGTGATAGTGTGATGTGATTGTGAGAATCGATATGTATGACAAACAATAGAGACTCATCGCTAACTAAGCAAGTTTCCTTCAACCATACAAAGCAGAGCATCAAACAACTAGATAATTCAGTATCGACTTCGAAACCGTTTATTGTGCAGCTAGTTTATGGACGTAACCAGACGAATTAACTACGGTCACGCATCCATAAGATTGAGAAATTAACAAAAAACGACCTTTGAAATTCCACACTCATTTAATTCAGCGTGTATAATGAGCATGTAAAATTCATCACCGGCTTCGAGCTAGTTAAAACGTATAACGAAAATTTGCTTTCGACCCCGGGGCTTATAAATATTAATATTTCCTATCTCAGCTGTTAATTATCCAGACAACTACGGATGAACACCGCCCTGTTTTCATTAGGGCAAACCTAATTAGCACAAACAAACTCTTGTTATACAAGGGAGGCATTTCTTTGTCACCCTCTCCATTGAACATTGTTGGTAATTCCTGCATCCTGGTATGCTTTGCTACTCAGATTAATGTCAGTAATTTAAAACTTTCTTGAATGAATAAAATAAACGTTCTTCCTTGAACGGTGCGAAACCTGAATTGATATAATCTTATTTTTAATTAAATTTAAGTATCTTTTAAATGACGATGTTTATACATTTATATATACGTAACCATTTTTAGACAATAAGACCTTGATTAAAAAGTTAATTTGACAAGTATCTACTTAGTCTTTTAAAAATTAGCTTCTATTCATCGTATTCATCTAATGACACCAAGCTAAACATTTTTAAACTATCTATTGAAAAATATTATTATTATTCTTAATTAATTAATTCTCAGTTCTCATTCTCTTAATTCCCAGAGTCAATTTTCAAACGGTAACTTGCATTATTTTAATGAAAAACAAAAATAGCACCAACGGCTTTTGTAATAGGTTTATAATAACAATAACAAAGTGAGATGATACCTGGGAGACGCATTTTCATATTCCGAAAAGAGAAAGGAAATTCGCAGCTGTGGCTTTTTCAATAAAATTACAGTTCGTTGGGTTTCTGTCAAACAGCCATCAATCCCGGCGTACAAATTTCACTTATAATAAAGTAGGAAGGGTTGCTCTTTCCTTTATAAGGTTTTTAATTAAATACCATCTTCTACCCTAACCTTTTGTAATATACCGGCCGTGTCATCACAAAATTCACTTGTCATTGTGTGAGGTCTATCCTTGCTAGCTTTAAAAATCTGTACCTGAATTTACTTCCTTCTAAGAAAGAAGCTTTTAGTGCTCGAATCGATCGGAAGGCCTGACCCAATGTTTATTTGAAACACACATCTAAAAGTTTCTAGTTTAACGAGACAGAATGAAACAGACCCACGGTATCTAGGTAAGGATAATAATTGTTTATCTCGTGTATTTAATGCGATACCTCAACAGCGATATTTTATGCGCTCCCATTGAAATGTACCCGAAGGTCAAGGTTTACAATTCTTCATGAATAAAACAATATGGTAATTCACTTTTGAAAATTGATTCTGGCAGGTTTTAGTCGTTAGCGTTCTTTTGTCTTAAAATCGATCCCGTGTTAAGAGACCCCGAAGGGAAAGAAATGTTTATATGAATAAGTAGGCACATTTTATTTCTTCTACTTAATAGAGATCAGTGTGAAGATTTCTGTTCGATAAATCACCGCGTGCTGACGTTCGGCAGCTCGACACGCGACGCATCGAGTCGGCTGAGGTAATCCACCATTAGGCCAAAAGCCCCCTCGCTTATCTGCGACATCTGGACGATGTTTATATTTTGAGGGTCTCCGACAACCTCTATAACGACTCTGCTCTTATCGTCGACATGTCTACGAATAGGTAATCTCCCTCATGCTTCAACAGAGCAAAATACACTCTAGCACACTTGAAAGAAAATTCACAGTATTTCGCAAAAAGCTTAATTCTGCTCAAGTATCTGAGTGAAATCATCATCAGAGGCATGAAGATATTAACTCTTAAGCCCTGAAGGTAAAGTCTGTTATACCTTGGCTGCTTGATCTCGAATCGTAACGTTTTGATTTAGAATAAGCGAGCTTAATACAATTGTGTTAAAACTGGGTTTTGTTCAGGTCGCGTGCATGGCAAATAGAAACATGTCAAACATAGCTTCTGTTTAATGTCAGACCTGTCGGTAGAATTCAGAATTGGAACCCTTCCTTAGTGATTCTGCGAATTTGGCTCTGCAGCGAAATTATGCTGTAGGTATTACGAGGGTGAACTCGTAATTAGTGAGGCTTAGCGTGTTTTCATTGAGAACTCCTTCCCAAAAATCACTTGTTTTTTGTTGTTTTAATTAATTTGATTTCACGTTGAATACGGAGTAATTTTAACTTTTTAAGCAAAGTTACGTAACTGGAATTGGATATTGGCTAAAGTAGTACCATTTTTGTCGGTTACTGTTTAATTAAACTCGATACAAGCGCTAAACGTTTGTAGGCTATAGGGCTATAGGTACGCCGCTGTCATTAGAGTATAGAGGACAATAAACGCTATATCGTCCGCCAGTGACAATTTAACGAGTGCACGTGCTGAGGCAAGTGAGCTAGGGTCGGGGTGTTCATCATGTGAACTTTCCCCGAGTTTATTTATTCCCCGAGTCTTCCCCAGCTTAATGGCGCCTCAAGCGCTAATGTGTGGCTATAAATTAAACGATAATAAGTTGGGACAACAACACTGCCCGTTAATGACTGCGCCTAAAGAGCGTGATCCATTGGCGAGTAACTCGATTTCAAAAAGGCTGTGTTTTGACGCGGGAAAGGCCACACTCCTGTGAACGAGTCCATCGGCATTGTTTTTTATTTGGCTGCGTTGAGCGATGTCGCCGGCGCTGAAACGCTACGTTGAACTTAATGGGTAGCTCGTCGGCTGCAATGGATTGTGCCCTTTAGATAGCGCCCGCCGCGGTTCGTGGACACTTTAATAGAGAATGCTTTCTTAATTAATTCTGAAGTTAGTGGTAGGTAGGATCGAATGCGAGCCCGCTGTTATTAAATTACTGGTTAGTTGATAATTAATAAACGTTGGCGAAGCACTCTGAAGTAGTTCTTCAGTTTGATTTTCTAGCGGAAATGCGTTTTGATTTACTATGAAAGTGATAACAAATATTATGTGTGTTGTGGTTTATTACGCTTGTTAATTGGCCTGATTAAAACGATAATTAAGGGAGAAGTAGTTTGGAAGTGGAATATTTAATGAATGAAACTCGTTTTACAGTGAAAATGTAATTTGTTTGGCGGCGTATCCGTAAACACCGTAAACCGTAGGTAGATTAGTGTAAATGGTTCATATAGTTGTTATTTCAGTTTCATCGAGTACTGCTAGTACGAGCTGCTGCTAGATGAAGGTCTACTCTACGGACTATCCTGAAACATACCAAGCTAAATTCGATTTAAGACCTGGATTATCTGTGTTTTTCATTACGAATGAGTCTCATGATAGTTTTATCTTTAACATACATACAATATACATACATATTCTCAAGCCTGTATTCCCAAGAGGGGTAGGCAGAGCACATGAATTCAAAAATCCAGTGCCACATTTAGCAATTAATTTCAGGGTAACCAGCGACGACACCCACGGGAAGAAAGGGGTGTTCACCATGTGAACGTAAAATAATGCTATTGTAAATGATCCCCCTTTAATTTTAAAATAGTAAGTTAAGTATTTGAATTTGTAATTAAAATATCCAGCAGGTCATTTTAAAACCTATTTTGTAATCACACTGTTGCGAATTAAAACGTTAAAATATACAGATCAGGTTTATTAGGTTCGAGATTCTTGTAAAAGTCAAAAATTGTATATTAGAAAGTGTCAAACATAAAAATTAAAAATCAAGTTCAAAAAAGCACTAAAGAGTTTCCAACATTCTCCCGCCTTTGGGGCGCAAGCCACAAACACTAAACCAACACTGCACTGTCACTGCACTGCTAGTCTTGGCTTGCTGGAATCTCCAGTGGGTAGAGTCGTTGGAAGGGGCGAACGTAGATGCTTCCATCAGCTGTTAAGGTTCTTGCAACTCGAGAGAACTGTCTTCGCTTCCCGGTATTATGTCCAAGATTAACCCCAACGGCCACATTATTCGTTTCGCCTGTGGTTCGATTAGGAATATATCGCCTTCCTTTAAACGAGTACCCTTCTCCTTGCCCTTTTGTACTATTA
>BHDV01009067.1:36013-63438 GCA_005406045.1 Adoxophyes honmai | reverse complement strand
CATTTTTGAACATTTCCGATTGCGATTTAGGAAATGTATAGATTACCTAGGAAATGTGTAATGTGTAATTTATTTCACACATTTCTGTGCGATTTTAGGAGTTACATACATTTCCTAGGAATTGTATACAATGACGGATTACATACATTTCCGTTAACATATACAAAAATAGTTAACAAAAAGAAAGATAATACTATCAACGAGTTGAGAGACGAAGTTAATTTAGGCAATGTCCCCAAACACCAACATCTACTTGGTTTGGTTATGGTTTTGGCTTTGGCTCTGCCTCCCCAATTGGGAATACAGGCGTGATGTATGTACCTATGTATGTATTATTTGTATTTTTACATTTAGACAAAGTGTCACAGTGTGACGTTAATTTCATATTTATGATTGCAAAATATTTATTTTTTGCGATGAACCGGTGTTACACGTAATTGCGTCATGCCAAAGATCATGACTCTTTGTTATCTAGAAGTACTCTATAGGTTTTGAGTCTGTTTGCAAATAAATATATGAAAAAGCGACATAAACATTATTATGCTCTAATTCCGTAGGCCTTAGAGGTATTATTTTTCACAACTTTGAATGATAGCAGTCTTTCGTATTTGGTGTAAATTTCAATGTTATATCCAAACGAATTCCTAAGAAACAGGGTCTTGATGTACTTTCTTTATGTGTCTACTCTTATTTCCTATGTATTACCAATCGCTCGAAGGTCAGCTAGTACAGATGTAGTGAGAAACTATTTTCCTTCGTAAATTTTCGGAAAAGTTCGTATTTATCGTTTTCTCTCAAATAGCTTCGGTACCCATTTTAAAGGGAATTCATTTCGTATAATATATGGTAAATATCCAGTTTTAAGTAATAATTGTAATTGTTTTAAGTAATAAAACGGTAAATACGAACTTTTCCGAAAATTTACGAAGGAAAATAGTTTCTCACTACATCTGTAAATATCCTTTGAAGGATTATGCTCACCTTTGTACTTTTAAATAGTTCTATACTTGTCTTGTTATTTTGGTATCTTTTGTGATAAAAAGTATTACATATACCTAATAATATACAGTCATACAGACACACAGCAATGATTCTATAAGGGTGCTTTTTTCATTTTGAGGCACAGAACCCTACAAAAGGTTTACTTGCGAGAAATGAAGCGATTTTTTTTCGCTAATAGGCATGGAGGTAAAGTTACGCCCGATCACAAAACTTGGAAGCCACGTATCGAACTCACGAAAGATTCCAAAAGCAGCGCTAACTTGCCATAATCTCAGCCCATGTATTGTGTTGTAGGATGTTTCAGGCAATGTATCGTAACGAACAAATAAAAGTGCTAATTTGATACCTACTAAATGTATACACATGCCGCCACGCCTCTTTCACACAGGAGTAGGCAGACCCCACTTTGTTTCACTTCCTACGAACATGACATACCTCTTTTGCTTTATCAACACTCATTAATCTCTTCATACATTCTCATCGTTTACGGGTTACATACTAGGTACATTAAATAAAACAAGAATTACTTAACAATGTTTTTGTGATCTAGTCATCGTAAATACTCAAAAATACACTCACGGGCAGTGAAGACGAGTGAGTGTACTCACGGGCAGTGAAGACGAGTCAGTGTCCATATAATTTTATAAGAAAACCAGCCCGTTTTACAATCAGTGTCTGTCGTATAAAATGCTGATAGCTAAAAGACATAGTTAATTCCTGAGCTATAAACTATTTAAAAGGTAATCTCTCAATTTTTTTTTGTGTGAAGGAATAGCAAACATACACAGATACACATTCACACTCACAAACTTTCGCCTTTAAAATATTACTGTGATACTTATATTAGGTGTAAATCTGTAAGTACTTACTACGATAAATTTGCGTTGTATTTTCGCGAAAGCACAGCATAGTATTTTTTCCTCCATAAGCATTACAAAGCAAAAAGTTAATAGATTGGTTCTCGGCTGCAAATTAGACGTAGCCTCGCCACAGCTTACACTCTTTTACTTCGCCTAATAGATCTTGATAAAATATAAATTGAAAATTTCCGAAAGTAATCATAATATTACAAGAACCAATTAAATTCTTGTCATCAATCTTATCTATAAATTGCTCTTCCAAATTATGAATGGAGCACAATCATTAAATTGCGTTACATTTTAGCAATCAATTTTATTTAATTGAAATAGGTTTATAAAATAACTGGCAGGTACAGGCTTTAGGTAATTTACATAAATTTTAGCAATTATATTGACGTTCTAATTGCTTCCTCCGAGTAACTGCTTTCATATTTTATCATTAAGATATGTAAATGTTAAGTAATCATTATTCTTCTCGTCTGATTTCAGAGCATTAAAATGGTTTAGTTAAATTAAAATTTGAATTTTTAGGTTTCGTAGTTCACGATAAAGACAATAACATTCAAATTGAAAATTGCTCTCACTTAATTTATCTAATTCTAACAGGATAAGTCATCTGACTAAAGCTTAAGTAGATAAGATAGCCACTTATATGTCTAAATCTCCAGAAATTATTAAAGGCTGCGACTTACCAGTAAGACTAGTAAGAATATCCTATCGAATTATCAGCCACGAGTTGGTCTCTCATGTCCTACATTTCTTTCTCTTTCAATGACATGTATACTTGATCTTGTACTCGTAAATGGTGATTTTACAAATTTTCAAGCTTTCATTTTCCCTCCATTTCTGTCTGTCTCTTCTCAGTATTTGCAGCAGACAATCAACAGCATGTAGGTATTTACCTGGACTTAACCAGTACACATTTTCAATCCGCTCAACCGAATCTACTTGTCAGTTCCAGGGTCTTTTGAATTAGAATTGCAATTTGCCGTGAAATCCACGCATTGAAATTTCTAAATCAGCGTGAGTTCTCGTTAAGCTTAAATTAGTGAAATAGTAAAATATTGCTGTGCGAAATTAAGGCAAGTTCATAATGAATATTTATAGCTTTAATACGTACCAGCTGGGCAACTCGCCGAGTTAACTGGGCATTGTTGCCGGGTTAGCGGATAACAATCGGCATTGCATACGGGGAATTGCCGTTTTTTTGGTCCCATCAGCGCTAAAAACGGATGCTTAGTGCAAGCTGGTGGCAAATGTCGGTGGCGAAAGTGGCACTCAGAGACGCGGTGTAGTTATCTTTGTTTTACGCTGTAATGGAATAAAGTTTTGACTAAAGTTACGCTTTCCGATTATTATCATAATAACTTTTATTATTATTGTCGTCCCTTTTTATGTTTATACTGTTTCCTGTGTTAAAAAAGCATAGTCGTATTCAGAAGGTAGCGAAGTATTTAAACCGCCTTTCGACGAGTTAAAAAAAATCAATGTAATCTATATTCGCTTTGTGATTGGTCGTCTTCGTAAGTACGAATACACAATTGTAATAAAATGTAGACACAATAAAAGTAGGAAAGAAACAATATTTACAATTATAATTTGGCTTTAAAATAATAACAGCATAAAATTATAATAATATTATTCTGAGCGAATGACGACGTTAAAACATTGTATATGTATGTAAATGTTAATATAAAATAAAAATCGTTTAACTAAAAAGATGATGTGATTTCCGTCACTTAAGTCGTAATTTACTATTGAACTTTACTCGTATATCGTTTGCCATGTTTGAGCGCAAAAGCAAGCCCGGAGTCGCTATTAAACCTTAGGAAATTGCCAACAATGCGTTTGACAACATGAGCTTCGCCCCGAACGATGTTTCAAGATTAGTGTTTCAGTCACGATTTAAGATTTTTATAAAAATATTGTCTAAACACGTATTGTTTTTAAAGAGAAAATAACAAGTTCAAGTTTCATACTAATTATAGACATTCGCATCATAAGGGTCCAAAATTGTTTTCAAAACTAAAGAACTAATTGTTTAGTTTTGGTGTTAGTTACGTTTTTTCTATAAACTCAAACAGTCTGACTATGGTAAACGCATTCGACCAATGCGCATGCGCGCACTAGCGCCATCTACGCGACGTGCTTTTCGTATCGGGCTCGCTCGCTGCCGTTCAAAACTTTCTTCTGTGGTGTGTGGTGATAAAATACAAAACTTCTACTTCTTCCTAACCTGTGTCGTGTAATATCTTTACTTCAAGCGTGAACTGTGTGTGATTACTGTGAACTTAACCTACGAAACAGCCGAGCCCGTCAGCCCGCCTGTGAGCCGCGCGGCAAGACTGAAAAGGAATACTTAAGAAACAGCGTCTTGGAAAAGGTCAGTGTGCGCGTATTATATTTGCCTGATTCAGACTTGTTTGTTATTTAAAATTACTATGTCGGCGAGATGTAGTCTCGACCCAAATGTGCCAAATTTTATCCGTGCTTGGCACACTAATAAAAAACTAACTCCTCTTCATTTTTGTAGAGCCGTCTTAATTACATTTATATACCTACAGCACAAGTAGGTAGGTATACATATGAACCTACTCAAGTACGAGTATGTCCAAAATTCTCCATGGATGACAAAATATCCAATCGTACTTTAGTATACTTTTGCGTATAGCCTATAAAAGCTGGTCCTCATTACACAATTTCGCACATATCATCAGTCGTGCTTCGCTGATACACTGTCACTCGCCGAGAGTGTGTGCAGTCAAAACTAATGACATCGTCAACACGTTTGCTCTCCAACGCTTCCCGCAATTGTTGGTTTTTCGGCTCAGTAATAACAAGGTGACGAGTCAGCGCGCAATGTAAATTGTATGCGAGTTTGTTTCAGACTCGCTTTGTTGTGGGAATACGGCCGCTGTACTGGTTTATACGCGTACATAGAGCGCTGGCGGAAATTGAATGCGAACTACTATCAGCTGGACCGACGCGACGATGGACGTGTAACTACATTGAACTGACGTATCTGTCCATCAGGCTCGGGCACAAAGACATTCATCTAGTGCCCGTAACAACAAAGACTCGTTGACATGTTTCAATTAGTCTGCAGGCGTCTATTACCTATTCGAGCCACTGCCGTTTACCTCTCGTTCTGGACCACAATGCTTTGAATGGTCGCGCTGTAAGTTGAGGTTTGTACTAAGCGAAAGCAAGCCAAGAAACTAAGA
Organism: Adoxophyes honmai; assembly: GCA_005406045.1. NCBI lineage: Eukaryota > Metazoa > Arthropoda > Insecta > Lepidoptera > Tortricidae > Adoxophyes > Adoxophyes honmai. The sequence continues at coordinate 58,352 of BHDV01009067.1, read as the reverse complement.
TTATACGAAAAAGCTTCAACTTAACCGAAGTCATAACTTACATTCATTGAAATTCAAGATGCAAGGTTGCAAGAGGGACAAATTTTTGAAATTGAATCTGGGAAAACGAGCCGTCTGCGCTACAACTGCTGCTGCGGATTTGCTTCTTCAAGACAGCTAGCGGGTAATTTGCGGGTCCCATGAATAAAAATAACTTTTTAATACGGGGTGATAATGAAACACGATGCGAATATTTTGGGTTTGTATATTTTTTGCAACGTTGATAACAAGTTTAAGATAATAAATCTAAAATAAACCACAACCACACACTACACCAAATTTTCTCATACATTTTAAAGCTTTTAATTTTAAAGGAAAACAAAATATGCGCGGCGCTGCAATACCGTCTTGGGGAGTTGTAAGTGATTTATTTCTCGAGGGTTTTTTTGGTTATTTATTGAGATAAAATCGAATGTACCTTGACTAGTTTTTATGAAATTCTTATTTTAAGTCAAGGTACTTATATTATTATCATAATTAATGTCCGAGCCAGAACAAAATCTTTAAAACGCGAATTATGAATGAACATGTTTAAAAAAATACTTTGTTTCGCTCGAGGTATTTGTAGGTTATTATTATGGTAGGTAGTATATTCATTATAATTATACCCGCGTATAAAGCCCGATTCATTGCCCGCCCTCTTATTAACTTTGACTTAAACGATTTAATGTCTTAATTTACGGGTTCAGAGCGAAGAGAAATTAAAGAGTCTGTTAGTAGCCTGACATGACAAAGTGCTCTTTCTGCTAAATCTTGAGTCATAGACCTTACATTCTTTAATTTCGTTAATTGCTTTTATCTTTAAGTGTTCAAGCAATTAATATAAGGTGTACTCGGAGTGTACAAACATTACAGAAAGTCTAGAACTAAGTATATACCGTCTTATTTATTTTAATAGGTTTTCGGGGGAAACTGTGGTTTACTAATTAATTAATTTGCTTAAGTAACTAGTAATCTCTTTCTTTTTAATTTGTTTTAAGTAATTAAAAATATTTGTGTTAGGATATTTATGTAATTTTGAATCCATACAAGTACTGAATAGATGATTGCTAGAAAGTTTGGCTTTGATGAGCTTTTTCATACTTGTAAATTGGGAAATAAAGACAGTTTGAAAGGAATAAACCTAGTGTTTTAATTCATTAGATTACGTGTTTCCATTTTACCTCGTTCCCTGTCTAGTCCTAGCACGGCTTTCAGAGCTGTCAAGCCGTTAACTTGTTTTGTCGCTTTCCTACTTAGTTTACAGTCAGGCCGACGGCGTCTCTTCTTGCCGGCTCGCTACTGGGACAAACAGAGGTAATGGACTTCGTGGAATCAGCGCAACGTAACTTTACAGACGACTAATAATAATACTAGAATTTAAGAAAATGCCTGTCAGCATGCACTCGCATGAGAATCACCGATAGCAGTTCAATCTTCGAAAATTATACAAACAGATTCTAAATTTTATTACTGCAAATAGGTCGTAAGTAGGTCTTTTGCACAGCATTTGTTTGATTTTATCAGCACTTTACAATGATTATGATAGCCCAGAAGAAAATACTGTAAGAAAATGCGCTCAAAAAAAGTAACAAAATAGGCCAAATAAACACGATAGAGAATGCGAATTTTTAAAAATAAAGGAATGTTTCCTTTCAGTACAATTTTCCATCTACAGTATTAAGAGTACTTCCCCTTTAGGTGGCATTACAAAATTCCACCTTGTATATTTGAAGTCAATCAGAAAATTTCAAGTATAGCTGTTGGTTTTATTACATTTGTCCAATGACAAAATATTCGGGTTCGTAGGTCAGCAGCAGGCTGATCGAATCGTTTTCATTACTGTTACAACTTCATCCATCTGATTGTCAAATGTTCTAACCCAAAATATTGCTCAGAGTGTAATTCGTAACTGGTAGGAGCTTTGAAGCGATACTTATCCTTTCGGGTCTCAAACTTTAAAGTTTATTGTTTGAAGTAGATATGATTTTCCGACAGTTAAATTCCAACGCACGCTCAGGGCTTTGCCAGTGGAATATCAATTTGTGAACTACGGATTCGCGTCGCGATCCCGCTTCAAACCATATGCTGATATTGCTGGCTGTACATAAATTAGACACGACTTCCCCGCTCTAGTTTGATACACATTCAGTTTTGTGTACGCCGTGTTTCATAAATTATTCATTTATTTTGTGTCAGATTTTTGTTTATTTATTCAGATTTTGTTTTAACATGTTATACGTTTGCCTTGCACGGTGCCGGTGCTTGTGATGTTTTTATAATGTTGGCAGTAAAAAAAAAGATTCTCGATATTTTTACGTACATGACCAATAAATTAAACCACACAACAGTTTTTTTAGTAAATCATAAACCGCAATTTACCTAGTCAATGATACGAAAGTCTTTGTAGGCGAGTCCGACTCCCACTTGGCTGGTTTTTCTTCATGGAGCCGAATTTATTGCATTGAGAAAATCAATTGGTTTACCACATGATAAAATACAATCATAACCATCTTTAAAATCTCTTCTCATGGTGAAGTTGGCTCCTTAGGCTAGTAGGTATATAGAAAGGTTTAAATATAATATGTACCTACTCTGTTTCATTTAACGTTCGATTTTTAACAGTCATAAATATCCTTATACATTTTTAAGTAAGCCCAAGGCGTTACCGCAAATGGTGGATAAGTACAATTAATATTGTGAACATTTTAACAAAAAGTAATAAGTGTAATGATTTCCAGTTTTCCAGTCCGTTAAAAGTCCAATCTTAACCGAAACGGAGAATAGCAATACTCATCTTTAAAAAGTGGACGTGATAATATTTATTAAGAGGTTGTATCGGGAAAGTTAAAGCTAGCCCTGAGTGTCCGTTTCAATCCCGGAGATTAGGGCTGAGTACACTAATCGCCCGGGACTAGGGGCCAGCATTAACTAGTGACAAACGTGTAATAGCCCACCTGATGTCAAAATCAGTCGTAGATCATTGGCAAGGGATACAAACAACAGGAATATAGAAATCCTATGGAATGAAAGTAAGTGACATCAAGGAATTTAAAAATACGAGAAAATATAACAGGGTAGATTTGAAATATTTTATTTCAGACGGTATTTTGGTAGTCGATAGAAAATTATTAGAAAGGGAAAAATATACATAAATTAAATTACTTTTCAAACGAAAGTAAAGTAAATGCACCTACATTAAATTTATCCTACGTCACAATGAAAAAATCTATATTTTCAGACAATAGTTCCTCGGAGCCTGAATGTTTTCGGTAAGTGACATTATCTACTTTCCGTTGTTAGATCGATGGTGGACGAATATTATATTCGGCTATATTCATATTATATTTAATACATACTATTACGTAAACATTTTTCATAGAAACTATTCCTTTCGACGCAAAATTTCTTGGAAAATTCACATTAAATTCCGTAGATCACAATCCCGTGAAATTCATAAAGTTCTTGTAGGTACATGTAATTAAAGAACAATTTTTGTAGCTGTACTTATGTGTCTTTTTATAAGCCTAAGCGGCTTTTTATATTGAACTTGCTCTGTTAGTATGGTAATTAATGATTTAACGCGAAGTTTCAATTAAGAATACATTTTCACCACTAATGCTTACATCTTAAATTAATTACCAGACTAACAGAGCAAGTTCAATATAAAAAGCCGCTTAGGCTTATAAAAAGACACATAATGTTAAGACATAGCTTAAGTCGACCGAAGATGACGAAATTTATTTTGATGTGGAGTTAATTTGATGATGAAAGTGAAAAGTGGCCGTAGAAGTTCTGTAACAAAAAGTCATAACTCTCACAATTTAGTTAGTGTTTGATTTTAAAACAAATGTAGGTGAACAGAATTGCATGTGAGGGCCAATAGAGCTCAGCTGAGCTGGGCTGAGCAAGCGTTTCTTTTCATTTAGTGAAAGATATGAAACGGCTAACGGGGGCGTAGTGATGCCCGGTGGTGTGTGCAATTCAGAATTTATATAAAAATGAAGTTTCTGACCTATTTTACTCACCTTACAATGAATAGGATAGACCGATAGGTAATGAAGTTCCTAGGTATTATCCAGGAGTTTTTTTTAGTTAAGTGATTTGGGTTTTTAAAGATCATAAAAGTATCTTTCAGTAATTAAAATCAATAAAGTTGTTAACTTAAAAATTCATTAATTTCCTTTTTTTAATTTAGTAGTAAGGTCAGGTGGGGGAAGAGAAACGCCGGGGTAAGAGGTATTACAGACCATAACTCGTAGTGCCTCTTACCCCTGCGTTTCTCTTCCCCCACCTGACCTTAAATATTAATTAATTAGAGCATATTTACCTAACCAATCGAGAATAAAATTTAATCTTGGAATAACTATTATTTTACTCCCGAATAAATAAATTGTTCATGGTAAAAAATTTGGTCGGAGCTATATTATTACAACTTATTTCCAACACGAAGTTTTATTCTCGCTCAGTTAAATCGACTTTAAAATTAAGCTATTCACAGTTCCGTTTTTAGAACTTACAGCAAATAAACACTCTCATCCCTTTGCTTGCAAGTATTCGAAATGGCTGTCACACCTGTTGTTAAAATAGCCTAAAATCTTTCTAGCATTATTTTATCAATAGATCCTCTAAGCATAAACTTTACATGTCCAGTTTCTAACCTTTGAGCATATTTTGAAATAACGAAATCCCAAGAGTACGCATTGGCTTTGAAATTGCTGAAACCCGCGGCGAATTGAAATCAACCTTGGTGTTTCGAATTCAAATTCGGTGGGTCGAGGATGTTCAGGATTTTCTTTTTCAATACATTAAAACCGCAGCCATTCACTCACTTAAAACGTGAAGTTAGTTACTAATTAATGATGTATGTATGCTCGATTGCTAATATTTATTTTATAAAAGTGGCGAGAGATGGCGCTTTCTACAGCATTAATGAAAATAATATAATTATAGTGCTTATTTTACCTTGATTGTGTACTTTAGTAGCTGGCAACCTGTAAGCAAAAAAAAAACAGTAACAAACGAGCAGATTCGTTACATAATTGTTTGACTTCACTCCGGCCCCACATCGAGTCGCAACCTGCAAGTTCCAGCGACGTACGAACTCAAAGTTTGGCCCACGTCGCGTGTGGTATATTTTATTCAGCGTTAATGCCTATAGAACAGTCTCCACGTGTCCCAAAGCGAGGATAAAGTCATTGTTAAAATGACAAAAATCTCGTTTCTTTCCCAAGTTTGTGTACCCCGTGTCGTATTCAACTCGTTTCCTAAAATTCAATTTTGGGAATTTGTTTCCTCTCGCTGAATGCTGCGCGGAATACTGATGCGGGTCTGGAGAGTTGGCGGGCAAGTACTTGTATTTTTCATTTCAGCAACAAAGTGGCTAACGCTAAGTGAAATGCAGTTAAGTGCAATAATGATGTTTAAACAAATTTGCACTATGTAGACCAAAATAATTCTAGTACGTACACGACTTTTTAAAATTAATTAGTGCGGTTACTTATAAAACGGCACATGTTGAACAACTCACACAACACTGGCTCGTTTTTAATAGCCATACTTATAAGTAAAAGGATGCGTGTGGGTACACGCAGACAAGTGCTTATATTTATCTATTGAAATAAAAAGACTGCCAAACAACTTTTCAACGTCCAACATAACCTCAAGGTCTTACCAGGACTTGCATCCGGGACAAAATGCATGCCAAATGTATACCAACACATGGGTAACGGAACCGCACCCAAATAAATACGCTGCCACAATGGACCGAGACGCTAGTACGTTGAACTTTAAGAAAACGGGAAATCGCCGCTATTACTGCGACGACACTTAAATAGTGCATCGATAGTTTTGGGATGGCGTGGTTAGGTTACAAGGAAAGTTTCGTGTACTAAAAATATTGAATAGGTATTCTAAGAGGTAGCGTGGTTTAGGGTTAGCCATCTGATGTTGTGAGATCGGAGATGCTTCTGCTAGAGCGACTTGCAGTGACTTACGGACTTGGATGTCGTTCAGTCGCATCATTTAAGTAGGTACATTGGAAAATTTATACTCGGTTATTTACAAATGAGATCTAATTCCGAGTGGTCTCGGGCTTAGGACACTTCTCCATTTCTTCCGTGGATGCCGTAAAAGATGACTAAGGAAATAGGTTAAGACAGGGGTTCCCAATCTTTTTCAGCTCGCGGCGCACCCCAAAGTTTAGAATTCTGTCACGGCGCCCTACCAAGTGTAACTATTTCAAAAAGATACAGAACAAATATGCTCAGATAATGGTAGTATTTAGGTTGAGAGGAATAAAAATGAAAATATGTATGAGTAAAATTATGAAAATGGGTTCGCGGCGCCCCTCAATACAGTTTGGGAACCCCTGGGTTAAGGTATGCTTTGGCGACTGACCTTAAAATTATGCTAAAACTGGCTACGAAGCGTGAAATAATCCTGGTGTTGTCAATGTCTATGTGTCGTGTGCTCTGCTGCTTACCCCATTCGGTAACACATACATGACGTATATAAGTATGTATCTAAATTTTGTTGTTAGTTATCAATTAAATAACTATTCCTGTGACTCTGTCTGCTGCGTTAAAATCGTTTCTTGCTATCACGTGGAAATTGTACTATTTTTCCGGATAAAGTAGTATGTTTTGTTTAAATATTCTGAGTGATAAAAGTGTGAAAATTTGATAGATAGGTACATTTCCAATGTTAAAATATTGATAGGGAAATAGACATACATAACAGTGAGTTTCTCCAAGCAGTTACTACATGAGCTGGATCTAATTGTAACCAGATCTACTAAATTTGGGAGCCAGGTAATCAAGTAGGTGATTCCCGGCACAATGTGGATACAATATTACGGATTTACCGTCGGCTTTGTCGTATAATGGAGGGCCACTACCGGCCATCTGAGTCCAGCTACAATTAATACCTATTAATGGACTACGCGGGCAGTATTGGATCAACTGCAATTCTATTTTAGATACCGGTAATGTACCGATGTCGGTACCGGATAAGACTACGGTAATGAATCTGTGGTGTCGAATTTAGAACTACACCTCTCGATTCCTTCCAATGGATGTTGTTAAAGGCAACTAAGGAAAATAGGTTTAGATATAAGTTTTGGGCGACAGGTCAGTAATCTGTCTCATACATCTTTTGTCGTTTGTGTAGCCGTGGTAGCCCAGCGGGTCGAACTGTGGCCTCTCAAGCAGAGGGTCGTGGGTTCAAACCCCGGGGTCGCACCTCTGAATTTTCCGGAATTTATGCGCGATATCGAATTTGATATTTATCACGAGCTATTCGGTGATGGAAAACATCGTGAGGAAACCTACACACAGCGACGAAGTAATTCAACGCTGTGTGTGAAGTTCCCGATTCGCACTAGGCCCGCGTGGGAACTATAGCCCAAGCCCTCTCATACTGAGAGGAGGTCTGTGCCCTGCAGTGGGACGTATATAGGCTGATGGTGATGATCTTTGGTCTAATATGGAATCTAAATAAAATAAAAAAACAAAAAATGAGTATGAATCGTAAAATAGTTAAGATTTAATCTTTGTAAGATAAGGTGAGGTAAGATTTGATAATTTCGTGTGCTTACAGACTACAGACGTGATGTATGAGCTTATAATTTAAAGATGTCGTCGTTTAAATTAAGTTTTTTTAAACAATGTAAAAAGTATTTTTTGTACCTAATTTTAAGGTTTGTGTCCAGTTTTAGGTCTAACTATATTATTAAACCGCGATTAGAAAGGGATTGAGCACATATGTCATTTTTGAACTAAATGCATGATATGACATTGTCAGTGGTAGAGTATGCAGATAAAGTAAATTGTTATTTTGGTACAATGAATTTCTAAAGCATGGAAAAAATATCAAATTATGTAGCGTTTCTCTATTGATTTCCGATAGCATTAAGAGATAATACTTCAGATCAAATAGAGTTACTATCTTAAACCTGTAGCATTTTAAAAGTATTTTAAATATTTTTTTATTTATGTATTTTTGAACAGCTACGGCAATTTGATAAAGCGAAATAATATGGTTAGTTACAGATTTGTCAGATATGATATGTATTATAATTTTTTATTAAAAAAATTACAGTATTTACCGAGAATAGAGTTTAAATATGCCAATCATATTCAGCTATTAATTCTATTATCTAATAAGGATCTGCACTTATGAAGATATCAAATATTGGTTTATAATTATATTTAATCTTTTAATAAGTACCTACAATTGTGCTAACGGTACCTACTCTCGAATCCCTTTCTAATCGCGGTTCGATAATACGAGTATGTTTATATATTTTTGCACCAGTCAACTAACTAAACTTACAATGTATTGATTCTCGATGCAATTTCACGTGGCTCATAGCTGGGAAATTCAATGATACCCTCCGTGGTACCTAAACGTCAAAGCAAAATCCGTTTTTATGGGCCTCGGTGTCATGATAACGATAAAGTAATTTATTTACTGTACCTGGTCCTATATCTTAATTAACGCTCAAAAACCAAATAAAAAATTCTCTACGACCTCAGTACCTACTCATCGTTGACCAACATTGTTGCAGCAACTAACAATCGATGGCCAGCGTTGATACGCGGGCTTAATTTACCAGCTTACGGTATCTTGTTCACGAAAGTACATTATAAAGTACGTAAATAAGAAACTTCCGCCGGTATATTTTTATAGAGCTGCTGTTGGTACCGTAAAACTTGTGCTTTTACGGTACGACGAACAAAAGAGGCGGTAATAACTCCCCCCTTCCCTACGGCCCTCTCCGCGGAACTCGGAAGACAACTGGAACAACTCTATGGACTCTCCTTAGGAATGGAAAAGTCCATTGATGTCCAGAAAGGTGTATAGTTTGGAAGTTTTTAAAAGGGAAACTTTGATGCCGGCAGCGAAATGGAATTCCTACAGGTAAAGAGACACAATGTGTTGATTGTTACACCGATCTGCAATTATGAAAGACGGAGGAGCGAAACTTTAATGCAAGAGAAGTATACCTACTTTGCAGGTATAGGACAATCGGCGAGACATGATCCCTGACATGAGCCATGACAGTTCACGTTAGTGATGGGGCGTGTCGATGGAACTTAACTTTATTAAAGACGAAGGAGTTTTGTTATGTTGTCGTTGAAGTGATTTAATTTTTTTGGCATAAATTAAAAACTAAAAAAACCTAAATTTTCCAAAAATAGAAATGGACCCATGGATGGATCGCCAGCGCCATCTGTATACGTTTTTGACAAAATTGACAAGCTTCAATCAAATCACATCTCATCAATGCTATGTCATCCCGCTCCATCTATACTTTTCTTTTTCAGCAGTCTGATCAATTGCGTTGCAACCACTCTAGGATTTCACCTTTATTGTTGTTGCTAGTTGGTGTTTTATTCACTTGCACGGAATGATATGGGGCATTGTCCATTAAAATATGGTGAAGCTCATGTAAATTGTCTAAAAGTTTTATGAACCATTTCTTGAAATTTTCAAAATTCATTTCTTCATGATAATCAGTCGTTTTTACTGATTTGAAGGCCCACAAGCAGTTAGGGACAAAACCTTTCGCTGTGCCTGCATGGCAGATAATCAAACGCTGGCCCTTGCTTTCCGGTGTTTTGGTACAGGACTTTTCTGTATCGTCTGTCCATGCTTTGGGGACTGTATGATTGGCATTGAGCCTAGTTTCGTCCAAATAAACCACTTTGTCCCAGTTCTCAACGTTCTTAATTTTTCGTAGAAAATCACACCTCATCAATGCTATGTCATTTCGCTCCATCAATATTTTCCTTTTGTCAGACTTCCCGTACCGAAATCCACATTTCTTTATGACGACTCTGAGAGAAGTGATACCGCCTTTAAATAAATCAGCAGATTTCAGCGATGCCAATAAGTTTTTGCAAGTTGGCGTAAATATGATTCCGTATCGCAGCATTCGCAGCCACATCGAAGTCATCGGGATGGGTTACGGGGTATGCCCTGTTATGTTTCTTATTCTTTGGAGATGAGAGTATGTTCTTCTCCATCGAGGATTTGCCGAACTTCTCCTTTGTAATTCGGGAGACGGTAGCCTTTCCGATTCCCAGAGCATCAGCAACACGGTCGCGTACGTTCTCAATTGGCAACAAAGGTCCACCATTTTGTTGCTCGCGAGCAAAATGATCTCGCAAGCGCATCACAAACTCCAGCGTTTCACTGTTGAGTACAGTTTTACGTAGTCTTTTCGGCATTTCGCATTGCAGACAACTTAAATGATTATAAATCGAAGACGGAAAGTGTACTACTTTAGTGTATTTTGTGTACATTCTTTTCAACTTATCGACATTTTTATCGACATTTTTTTATCGATATTTTTCCACATTAGTCGATGTCTTCCAAACGAAGTAACTTTTGCAAGACGTAAACGTAAATTCTGGTTGAGATAATTCCTTGTAAATGTTAAGAATTGTTATAATTCCATCGAAATATCATTGTAATGAAATAAATCTACCTAAAATAAATAAACGTAATTTTTAAACGCCTACGGTTCGATTTCAATGTAACGGTGACGCCGCTACAAGGTTGTATCGTGATTATTATTGTCAGTGTCCCAGGGATCATTACTCGTCGATTGTTCTATAGTTTCCGTTTGAAAAGAAACGCTACCTGGAAATTTACCTACATATTTACTTTATTTACCTACAAATTATTGTGAAAGGTTATTTAAAAAAAAAAAAAAAGTTGGTATTGTTACCCAGTTGTCTAAAGGTACAGTTTCAATCTGGATCACTCGAAGCAGCAGCAGACGGCCGTGTTGTTGACGACACTACCGGTACAGTCAAGATTGAAAATTATACCTTCACTTACTGCGTCATTTTGAGATTTATAATCACTTCCGTACTCATACAGAAAATAACACAGCGCAAAAAGTGATACTGAGTACTAAGTGAGTATTAGAACGTAAGCATTAATTTAATGTCTTTTGGGTAGAACTAAACTCTTCGTTGAGACGCAAAGCAAAGTTGAATTATAATTAATCAACATCTCATTTAGTTTCTCATCATCATCAAGTTGCTTTTGCCTTTTGTTTGGTCTGCCTATCTAAGGTTTTTGAGATCCTATTGTATATACTCAGTTTGCTAAATTAGTACCTACATGGCCCGAGTAAATTATCATTGGTACCTAGGTAGTAACGTTGTTCGTATTAAGGCTAAGGCTGAAAATACATCGGCATGGAAAATAACTTGAAATAGTTTTAACGTGCGAAGCGGCTGAAAGCATCAACCGATTTTATCTACTGTTGACTGTCGCCCAACAAAATAGTTAAATTTGTTGGTGTCATGGGCAAACAACTTACATATTGGCTTTAAAAACTTTGTAAACGTTGATTGTACGTACTCGGCGGTCGATGGGAAAGTTCTAGTTTTATACTCTTACCCCGCCAACAAGAGCGTTAAACCTCCGTTAGAATGAAATTGTGTTAGCTGTAACTAGCCTTCAAGCTCGCATAAACAAGTCATACAAAGATGCGAAGTCCAAGTATGGCGTTAAAATATTAATTACGCATAAACCCAGCCTGAAGCCACACGGTGCATCTACTGCATCTAATACTGGCATTGCCGAACATACAGGCATAAACTTCTGAAATTATAGTAAATTAAATTTTTATTTTTATTTAGAAATGAACTTAAAATTAAATAATTCGACAAGACAGGATACTTTAGTTTTAACTAACAACGAGAGATTTAAGTAGGAAACTGTTTAATTATGTACATCGTTATCCCTCTTTCCACCAGGGTAGGCAGAGACTATTTTTCCACTTGCTACAATCCTGACTTTTCTCTTTCAATTGATCCTCATTCGCATGTTCTTCAATTAATAGTTAACTCGCTGTTACCCGCAACTTCGACTGCGTAGAGTTGATTTATCGCAAATCGCAATTCCACGGGATCTATGTACTTTTCCGGAATAAAAATTAGGTCTGCTAATTCTGGATGTAAGTTTCCTGCATGCCACATTTCATCAAAATTGTTCCCACTGATAGAGAGAGGCGATGTGGTGTGATCATAAAGTATCATCAAAACAGCCTTATCTAATTCAGATAGTGGAAGGTACCTAATTAAAAAATAGTGAAATCGTTTTCTACATTAATTGAAGGAATTTTCAGTTACTTCATGCTATTAATCCCCTAAAGTTTATACTAAACGTGTAAATTATGGCTATCCACGTAATACTTCAACTATTACCGATAACCTATCGATGGACGCCGTATGTGCCAGCTATATTAATTGCAGCATACAGACTTGCCAGCAAGAGTCAGCAACAATGTGTCAACATGCACCCAGGCCAGTCGCAGTCAGCGCTCGTGGGCTTGCCCCATTCATTGATCTACAATTACTGACGCAAGCCAACGTGCCACACAGACACAACATAGTTTCAGACCTGGCTTTGGAGGCTTTTTATATTGTTAAATATTGTACGGCTTATGATATGGCATTAGTAGTGATGTACAATGAATACACTCATGTTTTATATCGAGATCAGCTCGACATGTTTCGGGAAAACTCGTGACCCGTTAATTATGCGGAATCTGTTATGTTAAATACGTTTTGGACAAAAATATGCGAAAGAGATGGTTTTTGGCACTTTAACCGTGTTGATGTTTTTGATGCTGTCTGTACAAAGTCGTATTCGATTGCCGTTTATACAATTATCGATGCGTACTAATGGGTTACGATAAGAAAACATGATATACTCGTAAATATTCAAAAGCTTGAGTAGGTTCTTTAAACGTATCACATAAGTGGCGCCGTGACTACTTCATTGTAATTTTATCATTTTGATCATCCAATATCTTTGAGTGAATGCTTATAACTCCTACAATATATATATACAATCACGCCTTTGTACTCAAGAGCACGTGAAACGCGATACAGAAAAAAACCATGACTATTTCACGCTACGAAGCCTTCTAGCTTAATTTTAGGTAACATACAACTAGCAACAAGACAAGCATAATAGATGCATACAATCTATTGTTATTTTAAAAATAAATAATCAAACCCTGTAATTTCTACAAGCTGTTTTCGAGAGTCATTACGAATCGTCTCGCACGCAGGTTTGATGACTTCCAGCCTCCTGAACAAGCCGGTTTCCGAAAAGGCTTTTCTACCATGGACCACATCCACACGCTGCGGCAGGTTATACAGAAGACCGAGGAGTATAACCGGCCACTCTGCTTAGCGTTTGTGGACTATGAGAAAAGAAAGCCTTCGATTCGATCGAAACCTGGGCTGTGCTACAGTCGCTCCAGAGGTGCCATATAGACTATCGGTACATCGAAGTGTTGAAGTCCTTATATAGAAACGCCACCATGTCGGTTCGTCTCCAGGATCAGGATTCGAAACCTATCCATTTGCAGCGCGGTGTAAGGCAGGGAGATGTTATATCTCCCAAGCTGTTCACCGCGGCACTGGAAGACGCCTTCAAGCTCCTGGACTGGAACGGACTTGGCATCAACATTAACGGCGAATATCTGACCAACCTTCGGTTTGCCGACGACATTGTAGTCTTGGCTGAAACCATGGACGACCTCGGCACTATGCTCAATGACCTCAGTAGAGTCTCTCAACAAGTGGGTCTTAAAATGAACATGGACAAGACGAAGATCATGTCGAATACCCATGTCGTACCCACTCCTCTAAAGGTTGGAGACTCTACGCTCGAAGTCGTGACGGAGTACGTGTACCTGGGACAAATAGTCCAATTAGGTAGGTCCGACTTCGAGAAAGAGGTCAATCGACGAATCCAACTCGGCTGGGCAGCGTTTGGGAAGCTACGCAACATCTTTTCGTCGCAAATACCGCAGTGTCTTAAAACGAAGGTCTTTGACCAATGTGTGTTGCCAGTGATGACATACGGAACAGAGACGTGGACGCTTACTGTGGGCCTCGTCAGAAAGCTCAAAGTCACGGAAAGGGCGATGGAGAGAGCGATGCTCGGCGTTTCTCTGCGAGATCGAATCAGGAATGAGGAGATCCGCAGAAGAACCAAAGTTACCGATATCGCTCGAAGAATCGCCAAACTTAAGTGGCAGTGGGCAGGGCACATAGCTCGCAGAACTGACGGCCGTTGGGGCGGAAAGGTTCTGGAGTGGCGTCCACGTACCGGCCGGCGCAGCGTGGGTAGGCCCCCCGCAAGGTGGACCGATGACTTGGTGCAAGTCGCGGGAAGCCGCTGGATGTGGGCAGCGCGGGACCGGTCATTGTGGAGATCCTTGGGGGAGGCCTATGTCCAGCAGTGGACGTCTGTCGGCTGATAATGATGTAATTTCTAAAGTTTCCTAGCTCTGCGCAGACAGTTAACTGCACTGTACACTCTCAAATCACTTGAGTGGAGCTGCTGCCGACGGCACATCTCCAAGACTGGACATTTCCGGCCAATTCAGCTGACTTCATACTAATAGGCGTACATTAAAGTGTCCACACTTTACAAGAAAACACAAACCTGTACCTATTAAAAACCGTTTTAGATTATTTTGCAATTTTGCAAAGCATTTCGACTGACTTGTGCCCTGTCATTATTATACCTGACAAACATTCAATCAATCAGATGGAAAATACGCATGAAAACCTCTTTAACATAATAATTATTATTATTTGCTGTATCTCCTTACTGCTCTAATAATCCAAACATGACGAATTTTATTGATCCCACGGGAAAACGTAATAATTATTCAATTTGCAAACAGGTCATTGAGTAATTTACAACGCGAATTCATACAAAATAAACGAAATGCTTCCAGCAACTGTGGTCGGGTCATTTTGTTTGTCAATATTGAAACGGAACAATAGCAATATGATGTTTGCGGTTTAGTCCCGATACGGTGGATTGGACCGGTATTGTATGTTATCAGCGTTATAGACCTGTTAACTGTATTATTTTCCCATGTGACTCGCAATCTTTACCTACATGATCATGCTTAGTATATCTTGAAGTTGTGACAATTGAGATGTCCTCTTTTGATATCCTAATTTTTAAACAACTTCAAGAAAACATTCCGATGATGTGCCTACGGAACAGGAAATGATCATAATTTTCATTGTGTCACCTTTAATGTGCTAGCTCCAGCCGAAAAAGACAAAATAAATGAACAAATTGCACAGTAAAGTCCAAAAATACCAGGACAAAACAAGTATACTTACTCCGTCAAATGACCTAAATTTATTTTGACACCGTAATAAAAACATAATTATGATGAAAAATAATACGTAAATTTGAGGACTTTAAAAATAAAGTACATACAATCTTCCCCTTTCATAAGATGAGTACCTTCAGTATAGTCTAAACAAAAGTTGAAATGAAAACTTAAGGTGCATACATAAATAGGACTGGGCAACCACACTGTCTGCGAAGTTTGTCTTTGAAAAAATTTGGTGGTTATACCTGAATGGCCAATCCCACTTTAATGCATGCAACAAAACTGCAGTGTCAATGAAACGTGTCTTGCCGTCAAAAAATGTACGTACAGACGTCAACTTTTCGTCGAATGCTTTTCAGTTTTATTGGAGTTTTAAAAACGTTCGATGAGGATAACTTGTCTTGTTCTTTGTTCAACGTGTTGTGCCTCTGAAAATAAGAAAACAAAAATATTCCTTCGAATAGAGTATTCAAATTGTATCTACTCATATTGAGGTAAGTTAAACGTCGAACATTTAGCACTATTAAGTTTGGCTTTACGTTTCAACTAGTTCATTTAGTCAGTCAACTCAGTAATAATACTATTTCATACTTATAGTTTTCAAGACAAAGCTCATGAGAACAGCATATCATGTCGTCTACTGAAAAGCGGGAGCGCAATAATTTCAATGTGCAATTGTTCCCAACAGTGCAGAAGGCTTCATAATTAGCGTTTTCTTATATCTTTTGCTATCCAACTTTCTTTGAGTCCAAACTTTTACTCTCTAGTGGAAAATGAACGCTATCTTAAAGGAGCGAATTTAATAACTTGTTTCATTCAATTAGCCTTAGAAAGTGTTGAATGTGTGATATTTGGATTTTCCACAGTAGAAAACCCAACTTAAATACTAATATAGGTACTTATTTAGTAGGCAGGTAGTTGAAACATTATGTAGTCAAAACCATGACTACTTCTCACTACGTAGTCACTTTCAGCTTAATCCCGTTTGTACATATTTGAAAGAGATACAATAGTGACAGTCTGTTACTCTGTCACCTAAAGGATAACCTAATAAAAAAAAAAACTTTTTTCCTTAGGCACTTAGTCGCGAATTTATATTAAAATTATTAATTATACAGCATAGCTTTTCCCCCTAGGTATCGACATGGACTATTGAGGCAGATATTATTATGTTTGTTATTGCTAATTCAACTATATTAATACGGCAATTCTAGAGAGATCTATTGGTAGCCTACAATATTGTTTGGAGATAATTATTAACCGAAATCCGTTCCCAGTATTGAAATCGTAGTTTTGAATGGGTTTGATGATTCCCAATTAATTTTGCATTACGCGATATTATATTAGGGTTTATTCTGCAAGCAAATTAGTTGTCACACCGTATTGTGTTTGGGTTGGCAGTTCAAAGGATTGCAGATTATCTCATTTATTAATTACACGACTGCAAAAAGTTAAGAGTTTGGATTTGGATTTTGGTTTGGTGCCCGTGTGGTGCCGGGTCTAGAATAGCACCTCTCCATTTTTTCCGTGGATGTCGTAAGAGGCGACTAAGGAAATGGGTTTAGGTATTCTTTAGGCGACAGGCTAGCAACCTGTCACTATTATACTACCTCTTACATCTGTTTTCAAACCCAATTTGATGCTAGAAGTGACAAAACCATGACTGTTTGACGTTTCGTGGCCACAGCATATTTTTTAGGTTTTGCGTTGGCAGGTATAAGGGTCAATTCCCACCAAAAGAGCAGCGCAGCGCGGCGTAGCGCAGCGACCCGCTCCGTGGAGAATGCGCGACGATTCCTGCGACTGTTCGAGAAGCCGCTGGAATGCGTAGGAAGTCGCTGGAATTTACATAATTATTGACATATTGTCATATGTATTGACAGCGGCCGTCGCGACTGCTCGAGCATCCTCGGGCATTCCAGCGAAGGCTCGGGCAGTCGCGCGGCTTCGTTTATGGAATGCGTTGTTATTACCATGGATACGCGGGCATGCGCCCGCATCGTTAGAGTTTCTCATGCGATAGTAAGTCTTATAGTAATGAAAATAAAGTTGAAATTCTCATTCCACGGAGCGGGTCGCTGCGCTACGCCGCGCTGCGCTGCTCTTTTGGTGGGAATTGACCCTAAGTGACAGGTTGCTAGCCTGTCGCCTAAAATATACCTCAACCATTTCCTTAATCGCCTCTTTCGACATCCACAGAAGAAATGGGAAGGCATTATTCTAAATCCGAAACCACACGGCAAAAAACGGCGAGAAACCGCAACATCACTTTAACCGTTATCCCGATTAAGTCACACACCCCAGAAATATGGTTAAAAACTTGGAACGGGACATTAAAGGCCTCCGCGTTTCGGAATGTTGCTAAATCTCGCAAGACGTGCTGCAGGAAATGTTCTCTTTATCTTACACCATCCTGCTTCCGCGGCGTACCTTCCGCTCTCCATTCCGCATCGTCGCACCACACAACAGACAGGGGTTTATTTAGAATAAAATATATGTTAGGCTAATTCTGGATCGGTGCTGTCTTGGCTCCAATTACTAAATAGAGCTAAGAGGGAACTGGCTTACCTATTGGAGCGAGTCGATGTTTCTATTTGAAATAATAGTTTATTAATTTTCTTCTGTTTATTGGTAATAAAATTATTATGACAGGTCATTTACAATAAGAACAATTAAATATACAAGAACAATTTGAAATTAGCTTGTGTACAATGTTGATTTTAAAACGAAAGTTACACTGAGTCGTATTGAATCATTTACGCATGCAGCGCCATTGTGTCGACTACAGAAGTGTAAAGACCGCGTTAGTCGGTAGCATTGGACGAGCGACAGCTGTCACACCTTAAAGCCAAGGATACACTAGGGGACAAATGTGCTGCGACACGTGTCCCCAGCAACGTCGGGCGAAGTAGCGCGACGTTGCCGGACTTCGCTCGACATGTCGCGTGACACCAGTATATACGCGGATATAAGTCGCGCGACATGTCTAGCGAAGTCCGGCAACGTCGCGCTACTTCGCCCGACGTTGCTGGGGACACGAGTCGCGGCACATTTGTCCCCTAGTGTATCCTTGGCTTAAGAGACGCGGTTGACGGATAGTCCGGTGTAAAGATGATGTTCATTGACCAACGTAGCTTGGAACACGTACGGCAACCGGGTTACGTGAACGACACAACGTGATTGACGACTGTTTCACGCTCATAGTTTTAGATATAAACATTGATGAAAAAGGTATAATAGTGTCCGATTGCTAGCCTGTCGCTTGAAGCATACATAAATTTCTTTATTAGTTGTTATTCTAAACCTGACACCATACGCCCATTATCCATGTTTTATAAAAAAAAACGTAATCTTAAAAGCTGAAAAAGTTTCGTAATCTAAAATACTATGGAACATAATCTTTGCTTATTTTTCCAAAGCCTAATATTGCCTGAATAAGCATTGTGATAGAACACAATTCAAAGTATTATTTCACTAAGCACAAACAGAACAGCGAGCGAATGCGAGGAAAGTAAGTGAAAGATACAAATTGATACACAGCGCGAACTCCATTTTTACAAGAGACGGGCGTCGCAGACTATTGTTTCCCAGTGCAAATAGGGATTATCATCAATCACCTCCTGCGAATTGCATGGCCTTTCGGAATGCATTCACTGCCATTTGCGTGTCGGCCGTAGAGATGTCCACACAGGACGTTGTTATTATGCAATATTTGGAAGCTATTGATTTAGTACATATTTTATAGGTTTTTTAAGGGGAAGGCACAGTCGCTTGACATGCGCCAGCACTCTCAAAGTTTTAGTAGGATGTGAAAAGTTTTTTTTTGAAATACCCGAAATCAACGTCTATTAAAACCTATTCGAACAATTAAAATCCGTAACGTTATAAAGTTATTATTGAAACTTGGGGCCATGCAACCAGATTTAATGTTATTAATTTGTGGAAAGTTCAAACTAATAACGGGTCATTAAAATTTGCCCTGACCCTTACGACAAACCCTTGTTAATATCAAGACAAAACTAACAAGCAGTTCAAGTTTAAGTAGTAGTAAAAATTATGCATTAATTGATAGAAGTCAATTGTAAAAAATTTAAGCTGTTGTATATTTTGTAAAATAAATGGTTGAGTCAATTGTGAAAACAGTTGTCTCTGCTAAATATGTGTGAACCAGTTTTATCCATTGTGTAATATACTGTTGCAAAAAGTTTTTGTTATCACCATAGTGGTATAATATAAAATCACCACAATGTGTGAGGGCGTAATACGATGGGCAAGGGCCATAAGAATGATGATGATGGCCATGAGGAGAACGATGTGCATTAGGATGCACAGTATTTAAATATTAAAATCCTAACATCGTACACACATAAACATGGGCTTCGTGTGTATCATGAGTGTTGGCGTATTTTTTTAGTAAATATAGTTTTTGGGCTGTCGGTTACAGCTAAGGGCACATCTCTAGCCACTGGTTAGGATTAGATAGCATTAGTTGAATCGAATTCCGTGCTAAGCGCTCTGCGGGGCTATGTGTTACGTTAAACGCACGGCCGCATCTTGTCCCGGCCTAATCGCCGATACATGGTCCACTGTGAGACCTTTTAGAGAGCTGCGGTGAACACTGGACCATTCTGCAATGGTCAATTGTTTTAGACGATCTTTTTGTTGTGTTTCATGTCAGGTCACACAGTCGTATAGTACCTTAGCGAAGTATTGTTTGGGTTTGACGATTTGAATCCCAACAATTCTCGTTTATCTACCATTTGGCACTTCTGATTTTTACTTCCAAGCGTAAAAAGTGCGCAAGTGAGTGTTACCAGAGGCTGGTTATCGTCTCTATCATGCTGGCCGAGTCTCTTGTTTCTAAGTGTATGCATCGTTACAAGTAAAAAAAAAAAACCGGCCAAGCGCGAGACGGACTCGCGCACGAAGGGTTCCGTACTAAAAACAGCAAAAAAAAACAGGTGTTTTCTGGGAGCCCTGCTAAATTATTATTATTATTTTGATTTTAGTATTTGTTGTTATAGCGGCAACAGAAATACATCATATGTGAAAATTTCAACTCTCTAGCTGTCACGGTTCGTTAGATACAGCCTGGTGACAGACGGACAGACAGACAGACAGACAGACAGCGAAGTCTTAGTAATAGGGTCTCGTTTTTATCATTTAGGTACGGAACCCTAAAAATGCTACTCCCAGATAGATGATAATGCCTCTTAGTGTTAGTGTTACGTACGATTAATATTTCATTGTTAGCATTATTGGACTGCTGCAGTTTATACTACTCGTTTCTATGAAATTTTGAGTTAATGCAAATCTGCTATTTATTTGTAAAGTTCTCGAGTACATTCAGCCATATTTCACCCACTAAGGAAATGACCAAAATTAACAAATAAACTTGGTTTTAAGTTTGCCAATTTTCGTTGGTTTATGATTTCCTACCGAATCGGTAGAACTTCCTCCACAACTGAGCTTGTTAGTAAGAGATAAATGTAACTTATTTTATCGGTTTCTTGGATCGTGACCCCCCCGTGGCTCCCCCCGCTGCCCAGCTTGTATCGCCCTTTGCGATCGTTCGCAAACTTTCTCAAACAACAACCGTAAAAAGATACCCAGCACGGTTAATTTAATTTAAGCAATTTCATAATGCTGCTGTAAACGCTTAATTCCCTGTAAATTAAGTAACGCGCTGTTGTTAAGCAGTAAAAGTTGCTTTTGTTTATAGGGTTAGTCATAGGACAAACATTTTGTAATAACTAAATAGAGATTAACTAAACAAAATATTTATTAGTAATTTCGTCACCATTTTTTACTACTGTGCTCCTTTCTGAGAAGCATAACCCTGCAAGTTTAGTGTTATTTCCGAAATTGAATAGGAGAAGAGTTTTTGTGTCAAATGACAAAACAGGTGGGCTTAAAACGAAACTAGTATAATAAATAGATAAATAAGATAAATTAATATCACTGGACAATTTTTACACCAATCACTTAGTCCCAAAGTAGGCAATTGAATGCCTGTGTTATGAGTACTGGACAACGGATAAACTTACTTATAATATAGATAAAACATCCAAGACTCGAAAGCAATCATTCGTATTCATCATACAAACATCTGCCCGACCGGGGATCGAACCCGGGACCTTAAGCTTCACAGTCAGGTTCTCTAACCGCTGGGCTATCCGGCCGAATGACTATAACTGCCTATTTCAGGAACTTTTGTTTCATTTTTATACGCCTAACTTAAACATTAGGTGAACTTAATGTGTCAATTAATATCATTATCGACAACAGTTTTTTTACTATCCTACCTATTTACCAGTATTAATACAGCGTCCTTATAAATTTCAACCTATGGTCTTATTCTCTAACTAACGTAACAAACTACACTCGTTGACAAGCTCCACGTCGAGTTGTCAAAATTAGCTGTCATTATGTATTTAAAATTTGACATCTCGACGTCGAAACGTCGACGAGTGTAGTCGATTACCTTAGAGAACAACACCAAGGTATTGTAAAACGATTAACGGCAAAACTTTACAAACGCCCTTTATTTAGCTGCAGCAGTTCATTCGAGTCTTCTTTAATTACAATTCCTTATTCGCAGAACGGAGCCGCGCCGAGTTCCGAAACTATTCGAGCCACTAAATCCGACTGCCAGTACTGGAGTACCTAAGAGCGCAACATGCATACCCATGTAAATTTCTAGGCGAGCAGCCCCCTCGTTAATTTGAGTCTTGTCACGGGGTACATCCCTTTCTTGGTAGACTCCCGTATTCGCCGACTAACGGCTTCTTGGCTCCGAATTGCTTCGGTTTATCTTAAATTTACCGATCTCTGTGAATCTTTATTGCACGTCGGTTTTTCCTCCTATTATCTGATTAGATGACATTTGGTTTGACCTTTCTACGTGACTGCAGTGAGAAATACCTACATAAAAACATTCAGTACCTACTAACTTTTATTTTATCTGTGTTGAATGTATTCCATTGACTCTTTATTGCACATAAGACCATTATTAACTTTTTTTTTGTACAATAAAGTGTTTACTTACTTACTGAAGTAAACACAAGGATGACTTGCACAAGACTGATTTTATTATCATAAACCTACCCACATGATGATAATTATAAAATATACTAC
>BHDV01009067.1:0-16129 GCA_005406045.1 Adoxophyes honmai | reverse complement strand
CCCCCCCCCCCTGGCTACGCCCATGGTTTATTTATATTGCTTTAGGCAACAGGACAACAAAATTACACTATCATCTCTATCACTATCAGCTAAGATGTACAGCAGTGACAGATAGTTAACATCTAGCCTAAAATATAACTAAACCTTCCGAAAATATCCTACGTACATATGTAGGAGCTATGAGGCGTGTAGTAGTCATGGTATTGTCTATGTAGTAGAGTCAAGAAAAAATGCAACAATACGTAAAGTTAAATAAAGTTCCTGTAAAACTAGGAAATCCTGCTTAATAAACTCTCATAGTACTCATTTTTATGAAAAATCCATAGCCATTTAAGCCAGTAAACTATTTTAAATATAAAGGCGAGCCACTGCATATTTTGTTGATATCTTAAGTAAAAGTGTAAATGTGAGAAAAAAGGTTCTATAGTAAATTCGCGGTTGCTCATCACTTTTGGCTAAAGCTAAATATATATTTTTTATTTCAGGCATGGGTTTGGGCTTCATTCAGAACTCGTCGTTCGTAGCGATAAACAGCTACTTCAAACTGAAGAAGAGCCGAGCGGTGGGTCTGGCCAACGTGGGCACAGGTGTGGGACAGACTTTAATGCCGCATTTAGTCAGATACCTCTTGGAAAATTACGGGTACCGAGGCGCGTGCCTGCTGCTGTCAGGATTGAGTTTACACGGGGTACGATCTTCATACAGGTTAAAGCTTAGAACTTAGACAAAACTTTGAAGCGGGAAATAAACTAAGTGTTTTGTGTTTCAGATTGGAGGAACTCTTTTAATACAGCCAATAGAATGGCATTTGAAGAAAGTCGAAGAAGAAGTCATTATAGATGAAAATTTACATTTGTTGCAAAATAAACATAAGGATATAGTTATAAGGAAGGATTCCATGACGAAAAATGAAATTTATAGTGGACTGAGGAGATCGACCGAACCCATACTTAACGGGAAAGAAAATAAGAAAGCGACGCTAAATCAATTTAACAGCCATAAAGAGCTAGGTCCTGTGAATGGACTAAAATCAGCAGAAAACTTGAACGGTAAGTTCGAAATGTAACTTAATGTCACGTAATATAATGTTGACAAAAAAAACCGAAAAGGTAATTAGGAAATAATTAGGAAAAAAAAAGATTTTCGTAAAACAAGCAACGAGTGAAATTTTAATAGTCCGAAGAATTTCAAGAATATTAAATTTATAAAAACTCACATAACATTTTTACAAACTATTAAAAATATTTTTTTTATTAAGGGTTCATAAAATAATCTAGGACATCCTATATAAATCGTCGAAACTGTGTGTTAATAAACGAAGGTTAAAATATCAGTTACTTCTATAATGAAAATACAAGTATCTATCACATTATTGTGTTAGTAAAGTAGGATAAACAAGCACGTAGATAGATATTGAACACGGATAATGGAAAAATAATACACAATGTAGCAAATAATTTTATCTTGTTATGCTAAGAGTTTTTATCTAAAATCCTCTTCGATGTCTTTAAAAAACAAGCCGCAGAAGTTGCTGATAAAAGCACTATTTTTAAATGATATTAGTGAACGAAAATATGTTTAGGTTGTTGTTTGAAAACATGATCATAATAATATTATATTGGTTTATAAGCGCTGTCAATTATGTGAACAATTTAAATTAGAACTGAAGCATGGAAATTGCAAATCTGTGTCAAACGTTTGTGCAATCAATATCGTTATGATATACAAATGCCTGTTAATGACCTCGTTGTGACTTTAATGGAAAGGATCCACAGTGGGTTAAAAATTGTGCTGGGACATATTATTTCAGTTTCTCTTTTAGCTTTTTTTAGTACTAATTATGACTGATGTCTACTTACTTGGACGTTCAGAGCAACATGATGATGACGATTATGTTAAATAAATAACTAAGCAATAGGCAAGCCATACAACCAATTTTTTTCGTTTGCTTCCAAACACAAATATTTTTAAATAGCAATAAAAATGTCATATAAACATTATGGAGACGTTTTTTAGAAATAAATAATTTTGTATTATTTCACGTTACAAAGTAAAATAATATGTGTTCTTGTCTTTTGTTTTTTACTGTATGTAACTTATCAAACTTCCTCAGATTTTAAATTCTCAATAAACATTCCAGGTAATGGAGTCGCGTTCGTGGAACCAAAGAAGGGTATTCTCAAGAAGTTGTATGACTTGTTTGACATTTCACTCTTGTCAAGCCCCCGCTTCCTAAACATTATCATCGGCACTGCTTTGGCAGTTACCTCGATACAAAACTTCAGTATGCTGTTTCCACTATTCTTGCAGGTAAACTACAAGCTGCGTCTACTAAAGCTTGCTAAGTCTTCCCGCTGCTTAAAATGTAATTTAATTTTTTTTGCGATCTTTTCTGATCCCTAAAAACATTTTGCAGAAAGTGGCTGACATGGATAAGCAGCAGACGGCCAACTGCATGTCGGCAGTAGCTCTCTCCGATATCGCCGGCAGATTAGTCCTGCCAGTTTTCCAAGACAAATACAGAATTAAGGCGCGATGGATGCTTATCATGACCAGCATATGGCTCATTGTAGTGAGGCAGGGTAAGTGACATCCGTATATGACAAGCATCAGTCAAATAAACTGTCATAAGTCAAAGAAACGAAAATACGACTTTGTCGTGACTAAATTTGTATAAGTAGTCGTACGTTCACTTCATACGATTAAATTTGTAGCAATAACAAAAAAATATTCAGCAAAATTATACGTTTAGTCACGGTTTATTTATTTCTTATTATAATAGTGTACCTTATTTGTATCTGAAGAAAATCTAATTGTACCTTTTGTTTCAGTGTTGGCTTATCAAACCAACGTAATGGTTCTTCTGGGCATGTCAGGTATCTACGGTTTCGGAAGAAGTATGGTGATTGTTGCCAGAAATATTGCCATTTCCGAGCACGTGAGAATGGATCAGGTCCCAGCGGCCGTGGGTCTTGGTATGCTGACCATGGGTATCATTGTCCCACCAACCGGCTACTTCCTCGGATGGATCAGAGATTACACAGGAAGCTTTGTAGCTAGTATAACGGCGCAGAATCTACTTCTCGTTATACTTCTGGTTACGTGGATACCAGACATGGTATTGCAGATGATGAAAGAGAAACAACAGAAAAAGAAAGAGTTGGAACAAATTCAGATGACGTAGATTGTCGGATGTTTCTGCCTACACAGGCAGTTGGTGTGCATTAGTAATGCAGATAAAGAAGAGAAGTCAAAGTCCGCGGAATTTATAAGCGAGTTTGGAAGTAACATTTGCGACTGTGATGTCATTTGAAGAGTAAAAAGCAGTTACTCTACCTTATTAATAACATTCGACAAGTGGTTATGTGAAGAATTATGTCGATCGTGGTGTCATAGCTAAAAGGTAGAGAAAATGACAATAGAAATATTCTTGAATCAGAAGAAAGTGTAAGGTGTGAGAACGTATACTTAATTTAAGTCGTAATTATTGCAAAGACATTATAATAATTGGGCTGTGAAATAAGTCTGTTTTGTTATGTTTTAGGAATAAAATTAAAAAGTGATAGATACTTGCCAGTTGAACAATTTTCTAGTTAGTAGTATAGTTAACTTATTAAGAACGGTGTTTATTTATACATAATGATAATATTGTGTCCTGCAATTTTCAATTAATTTATAAAAATAATTTGCCTCAGTTTCAGCTATTCCAATTATTTAAAAGAATTTTGTGAATTATAGTGTGATCAGTGGGTAGTTTTGCCTGGAAAATTTTCCGGGAGTTTTGAAAATTGGTAATATTATAGATTTTGACGTGCTCTTTCTGAATTTCAACTTTGCCACCTCGTATCTTTGCCGCTAACGCCGCCATATTGGAAAAATGGCGCGTGAAAGCAGTTTTTTGACAATATCTCCTGTCTGACTCATTTTAAGATAAAGCAGTCTATTACAAAATAAAACTAGAGACAATTTCCTACAATTTTTGTCTTAGTGCTTATTTCATAAAGTCAATAGTTTTGGCGTACGAGCGCCACAAAGTGTACTCTAACACTACTCCACGAAAAACTCAGCTTGTCTTTTGTCATTCAATAGAGGTTTTGACAGCCATATCTTAGGGAGTTATAAATATCTAAGGGCTAATTCATTAACAATATGAAAGAAACTATCACTTTACCGACTTCAGTGATCGTATAATGAACGAAATAGGCACTTCTATTTTGCTCGCAAAAAAGCGTGAGACGTATGAAATTTTGCGGCGCTTGCGTCTTTTTTGAGCTAAACTAGAGACCATTTTACCAAAAACGCGTAAGATGTCTGAAATCCTACGATGCTTACTGTTTTTTCGAGTCGATAAAGTTTGTATAGGATAACAATATTTTCGATATTTTTAATACTTTCTCACCGCATAAATTTTCCCTGAACTTCGACAAACATGTTAAAAAAAGAATTGGCCAAATTGGTCCAGGCGTTGTTGAGTTATGCGCTTACCAACACAATTTGCGAAGTGTACTTTGTGGCGCTCGTACGCAAAAACTATTGACTTTATGAAATAAACACTAAAACACAAATTGTAGGAAATTGCCTCTAGTTTTATTTTGTCATACACTGTTTTATCGTAAAATGAGTCAGACAGGAGATATTGTCAAAAAACTGCTGTTACGCGCCATTTTTCCAATATGGCGGCGTTAGCGGCAAAGATACGAGGTGGCAAAGTTGAAATTCGGAAAGAGCACATCAAAATCTATAAATTCACCAATTTTCAAAACTCCCGGAAAACGTTCCAGGTAACCCCTTTAACTCGTCTTTACTGACTGGATCATTAGTGGTGTACTTTTAAAAGACGCTAGATAAATGAAATAATGTAATAAAAAATCTCAATTGTTGATCAGATAACAGTCTCCGGCATCTTAGGTGGCAAGATTTTAAGTAGTGGGGGTAAGTTCTCGCACCGATTTTACCATGCCACCACTAGGTACTTAAAATTTTACCATGTTTGATTTCAGGGACTGTACGTAGATTCTTTCCATCCTCAAAATAAATTTATTTCATGAAATAGGTAACAAATTGGTATTTGGTACAAAATTAAAATGTCTACAGTCACGGTGTCGATTGTTTATTAAAAATACGAAAACATTTGCCATGTTGTGTTTTATTTATGTTCCTACGCCTTTACTACTTTAGAAAATCGGTTAGTTCTGGTAGAAACGATCGAGATAAACTTCCTGACATTTTCCCTCTTTTAGTTTGACAGCAACCAGTAGTATTCTATCTCGAGTACTATAAGACGCGCGTGTATCGCGTGTTAGCCAGGCTGGGTTAAAGAAACAAGGGCAACCACAAAACAGAAGCATCATCTACCACTATGAACGAACTACTTTTTATTACCCATCTTAGCAGGCTTCTGAAAGTAATCAAGAATTTTGAACAAAGTAATTACTAAAACGAAAAGTAAAATACAACAGATGTTGAAGTTTTAATTCGAGTTGCAAAGGTTTTATTGAGAATTAGTTTCTACCCCAGCAAAGCTGTCTGTTTTCAATTTTCCAAATGAGATGTTAAACAATTTTGATTATACAATTTCGGTTACACGTTATTGTCGTAGGTATGTGGACTATAAATATGTATCATATTATAGAAGTTTTTACTGTTTAAATGGTAATAGTAAGTCTTATGTTGCACTGTACGCAAAATATATTTTAAGCGACAGGCTACCTGTCCCTGTTATACCTGCCAACTTAAAACCTAAAGAATGTGCTAGAAGTGGCCACGAGACGCTTAATGGTCATGATTTTGTCTAGGTAGCGTTTCGTGCGTGTGCCCTGTTTAGGAATACAGGTTTTCCTCCACCGAATAGCTCGTGGTAAATGTCGAAGATATCAGAAGTGCGAGACTGGGATACGACTTCGCGTCCCTCTGCGTGAGAGGCCACACGTGAAACCACTGGGCTACCATGGCTACTGTTGCTAAGTAGTTTCAGGTATAAAAATAATGGTGATGACCATTAGTACCTTATAATAACTTATAAGCATTATTTTGGGTTCTTTGAAATAATCCTAGGATATATCCTTGTATTAGAAACTCTGTAAAAAAATACAAACAAACGTAATAAAGCTAAAACAAATAATGGATGCGCGTTATTAGTGTGCCAGGCATTGAACGTCAGTACTCGTATTGTGTTAGGGGCGGGTCACACGAAATAAGACGTGGTTTGTAAACACGGGTACAATATTGTTTCTTCGACAATACTTGCAGGCAGACAACGTAGGAATGTATTAGATGAGGTTTTAGATCAAAAATTTAGAAATAGGAAACAAAAAGGTATCTGCTTACTTAAAAAGTTTTAAAGTGCAATAACCGTCATCATTTAATCTCTCTCATTTAATATTATTTCGAATTAAAACTGAAAGTAAAATGCTGATTTTTTAAATAAAAAACATAACATGTATTGTCTTGTACTATATTGTTCCAACAAATACCTAATGCAGAGACAATCGATGTCAAACTGTCTACAATAAAGATTTTACTCACTGTAAACCTTCCACAACAAAAACAAAACCTCTATAATTTTAAACAAAAAAAAACCGACTTCAAATTAGCTTTATCCTGAAAGGAAACTTCTGTTTATGTACATATTTACTAAAGGTCAGGTAGGTATACGCCGTAGCTCTCAGCAGATTCAAGGCAAGGCTTTAGAAGGAATAGCACTATCTGATTTAGAACCCTCTAAACTGTTAAAAAGTAAACCCCACGATGAACGAGCATTAGCAGAAATGCAACGCTTGAGAAGCAGCAGGCCTGGCTAATTACTGAAACTATAATTTTCAGTCTGCAGGTGCATTCAGTATCGAAAACAATATCCTTTAACTCCTAAAAATTAAGGAGTTGACCTTTCATCATCAGCTCAGTCATGTTTTTTTACTGCCAAGCGTAAATACTGGTGTAGCTTTGAAAAATGTACTAAAAACATTACCTGTGCCTATAAAATTTGAGGGTTGCCCTCGATTTCCCTCATATTCCATCATCAGGTCAAGATATGCTGACAATCGGACTACCTGGAAACTATACCCTTTCAGACAAAAAAAGAATTTTCCAAATCGGTCCAGGCGTCTTCGAGTAATCAGCGAATACACATAAAAATACTCTCCATTTCTTCCGTGGATGTCGCAAGAGGTGACTAAGGACATAGGTTAAAGTAAATTTTAGGCGACAGGCTAGCAACTTGTCACAATTATACCTGCAAACTCAAAACCTACAAAAAATGTGCTAGAAGTGGCCACGAAGCGTGTCATAGACATAGTTTTGTCTATGTAGCGTTTTGTGTGCTCTGCCTACCACATTTAAGAATACAGGCGTGATTGTCTGTAGGTATATAAGTATGTACAAATGTAAATTTGGACTAAAATTCCCGAATGCCCATACATTTTTTTTTTATTTTAAGGATAATTCAAAAACTACTAGTTAGATCTTGATGAAATTAAAATGGGACCAATGGGAAGCCATTTCCAATCAAACAAAAAAAAAATCATCGAAATCGGTCCACCCGTTTAGAAGTTCTGAGGTAACATACATAAAAAAAAAAATGAAAAAAAAAAAAAAAAAAAAAAATACAGCCGAATTGAATACCTCCTTTTTTGAAGTCGGTTAAAAACATTAATAAGCTTCCGTTTATAATTAATACAGAATAATGC
Organism: Adoxophyes honmai; assembly: GCA_005406045.1. Taxonomy (NCBI): domain Eukaryota; kingdom Metazoa; phylum Arthropoda; class Insecta; order Lepidoptera; family Tortricidae; genus Adoxophyes; species Adoxophyes honmai. The sequence continues at coordinate 8,444 of BHDV01009067.1, read as the reverse complement.
TCATTGGTCAAAGATACACGTACGAAAAACAAAAGCTATTATTATATGAAACTGCTTTCTGCGAAATAATTAACTTGGCGTATGTCGCAGGCTGTCCGTATCTGCTAATAACAGGTAAATGTGTTTATTCGCATTTATAACAGTTCCAGAGTTTCACGTGTTCTGTCTCTGAATGCAGGTTTGTTACGAATCCGTATTTGAGTCCCAGGGAATGTTCCTTGCATTCGATTTCAATAGTCTGTCATCTAAAGCTTACCTAAAGATTCTAATGACACCCAAGGAAAAAAATGGAGAAATATTCTAATTCGATGCCACACAGAATCACACAGACAATCGGATCTTCGTAAAAAAGAATACTAGTATAGTTTCTGAATTTATCACTGGCACTTGAAGCGATTGATGATGGCATGCATTTGATTCGAGGAGCCTCAGAGACTAGATTTTTAGATTTATGGATTTAAACCTCCCGAGGCCGTCCTCAATGCTGCCGATGATTTATAGTCCATACATTTTTATTTTTATTTTCATACATCTATTCTACTGTTAGTAATTCAGAAATAAGATGTTTGTATTTTTCCAATATTATTATTAAGGAATTTAAGTAGACTGTGGTAATGATGACGACAAAAACCTAACATGGCACGTTAATTCCAAAATCTTTAACTGCATTAAAAATAAACCTGCATGCTTTTTATTTGGAATTTTTACATTTTATTTACTCAGAATACCGTGCGCTATTGATTAGAAGACAAAATGTCCCATGTTTACTAAGTATCTACAAGTCTCAGGATTATTAGTTTCGCTCGTTTCGAAAATACTCAAAAACAACCTTTGATTTCAAAGAAATAGTAACTAACAAAAATTTCTATAAAATTAGCTTACACATTCAATCCGTTCCTTGGTAAAACCGCTACAATGCCACAAAATAAATGCAGTCATGCATGAAATCTTCCTTTTTTGTGTCGGTGACAACTAAAACAAAGACTCAACAAGTCGAGCAAAATGTTTTACATCATGTCAGGGTCATAATAACATCTCACGTATAAAGCCAGTAAAAGTGAAATGAAATATTACACATAGAGAGACATTTTACACAGAGGTTCCCAGCAGCATCTTTACATTTACCAAGGAAAATAAAAGCACAGTCAAAAAAACATCAAAATCTCATTAGTTCCCGTTTCATGCCGTGACGACACTACGGAAACAGTATAACTAATGTACGGCAATAAACAGAGGAGGAGTGTCGTATTTCTTTTTATAACTTCTCTGTTCCATTTTCTGATTTAAAAGGTACTTATCTGGCGAGTGCTGAGGTGGATATCGGTGCTGGCTTTAAAGGTTACAACCCACACGGAGACATAGGACAATCATAAAGATGGCCGTTGACTTAATAATGTCTTCTGTCGTTGTTAATTATTACACAATTTTCTTTTACTTTGTCGTGTACGTTAATTAATAAAACGTTATTACGTTTACTTTAGCAGCCTTATTTTTGTTATATTCCGCCCACAGAAAAATGTAAAACAAATTAAAGGCTACGTTGATGTTTGCTCTACGCCTGCTTGCAAACTTGGTTTGTTTTGCCCACATTATTTTTAAATTTTACACATTAAAAAAACTCACGATGCGACACGACAGCCAAATGTGTAGGTAAGTTACTCGTATTTAGAAGTTTGAAAAACCTTTGTAGTTTTGATGTCTAATTTTAACAACTAAAAGTACCTAAAAACATTTATATTTTCTTACCTAGTCGAACCTTTTACAGCTAAAATACCGGTTTATCCCATAAATTATGTCAACTTTTGGCAGTGCACTTGACATTAACATTAGCAGTCCAACCTTGACAACTGCAACGCTCACAAATAACAGTGTGTACTGAAAAGATAAAGAAAGAGGTGGTCTCACCGATGTTTTATGGGAATAAGCACTAGTTGTTTGCTAGCTCAGGTTAAAACCTAGACTCCTCGGTTAGGTAAATGGAGTTCCCTTGCTCGACCCGCGCCTGGCTGCCTGTTTAAATTTTCACTACGGACGGCCGAGCTGCTATCGGCTACCCACAGTGCAGTACGAACTTTTCATTAGTTCGGACATAAAGTCTGCCATTCTTTTCGTATGCTTGCTAGGTTTTCTTTTGCGAAGACAAAACGGAGCTTATTTTTAACTTCTGGTGCAAAAAGAAGTGTGTGTTTGACGTTAATCTTGATCTGTCGTTTTGTGTGTATGTTTGTCTCTATGCCTGTCTGAGGTACCGCAATTCTCATAACTCATAACTCATAAGCATAGAACAATGTCGATGTGAGATTTTTCGAAATGGAAGTTAATCTCGTTGCGCTGGCTCTTATTGTCAAACTTAATGAAGTTATGTAGCAAACTATGTCACATTTTTATTTTCTTGAAATAAAATTATACTCATGTTTATGGGAATCGCTGGAAGACAAAAAAGATTTGTGTTTGTATTGGCTGCAATTATTTTTAATTAATTAAAAATAGATGAAATTATTTCTGTGGTTTCATTATTAAATCCCACGTTTATTGCATTTTGATATAGATTTGCCAGGGGCTCGCTCACTCTTAGAGTATGTTAGGTTATTAAAATTCTTGTTGAGCCAGCCACAGCAAACGACTCCATAACCGCTATTCAAGTAAAACCTATACAACCCACTTCCAATACAACAACCTGACCTGTTTAACAGTCCTTTGAGCCTTAAAGTGTTTTGCTCAAGCCAAACCCTGGCCATTATTGCTATAAGAAGAAAAGGTAAAATCTCTCCTTGGTCTGTGATTAACGAATGCCACAATCCCATAAGTCTACAGTAGCACAACTATATTTTTAACCTAAAGCGTCATTGCGCCGTTGCGTGTTAATCGAGTTCTCCCCTTAACGTTGAGCTTCTGTAACTTTATTAACTTAGGTTGATAGTGGAACTAACTTGTTGCGATTTGATGGCATCTCAGCAAAAAGACAAAAGGCCAATCTGAAAAGAATTCCACGTGGATTAATTACCTGATTTGGCTTTGTAGTTTCTTTGTTTGAGCAAAAAGCATTCCTACGACAGAAGCCTATGAAGATTTAATTGAATTGCTTGGAATTTTATGGTTAGTCTCAAAATGAGAAGTTGATTGTAGTTGTTGTAATGATTCTTATTTTTGTACAAATGTTTTTAAAATGAGTAATATGAGTTTTAATAAAAGTTTTGTTCTTGCAGAAGCAAAAAAATAGTTTATGTTGAAAAACAAATAAAAATCACCGCATATTGATTGACTTACCTGTCTTGAAATGCCTTTTTCAAATCGTGCGATATACAGATATGAAATATCACCATACTTTACGTGCTTGGCGTGTTTCGCGAAATCCCTACAGAATAAGGAATTTTGTGAAAAAAACTAGGGACACAAACTGGTATTTAATATTTTAAGTTTACTACTACTTATTAAAATTGAAACAACGTTTAGCTTTTTTATATTGTGTTGACTAGATTTTTTTAAAGTGTGCATTCACTTGGATTACAATAAAAGCACTCAAATTCAGGTCTTAAATATAATCCTCATTCTCCTTATTTACATAAAATACATGAAAAACTGAAAGACAACCCAAAAACGTTCGCATCCGCTTTGTAGTTCACATTCAAACAACGTTAAGTTCGATACCAAAAGACAATCTAGAAGCGAAAGAAAAAAGGTGTTTTCGTTACATTTGCAGCTGATAGGTTCTGCCTGTGTTCACGATCGGTTGGAACACAACCGTAGGGAGCTCGTTTACAGCACAACACCGCGGTTAACCCGTAACTGCGAGCGGCACAATATGCATCGCTTTTTAGGATTCCGCTCTCCCCTAGAGAAAATAAAACCTTTGTTAAGAACATCTTGTAAATACCTACCAAACGCGTACGAGATGAGGGTATTTGTAGCCAAATATGTCCGAAAGCCGAATGTTTTTAAAATTTCAACAAACTTTTGATAAACCTTATAGCGCTGGAGATTATTTTTGACTGCCTGTATTTCCTGACAGCTCTAATTAGACTGACTGTGATGGCTGTAGTCTATCTCGCGCCTTGCCGTGCTAAGTTGGCAGACATAGGACTAGTTCATAGGACAGAGCAAAAATTCTGTGTGCGGCCCGGTGCGCATTTACACATAAAAGGTTACGTAATCGATGCAGTAAAACTTTTTATACATACATCACGCCTGTATTCCGAAATGGGGTCGGTAGAGCACATGAAACGCTACGTAGAGAAACCATGACTATATCACGTTCTGTGGCAACTTGTAGCATTTACATTTTTTAAGGTTTTAAGTTGGTTATATTGGCAGTTGCAATAGTGATACTTATCTAGCTAGAGTATCGCCTAAAGTGTATCTACCTTAACCTTTTGTCTTTGTTTCCTCTTACAACATCACACGGGTAAACGTGGGAAACTTTTCGAAAACATTAAAATGTATGCATGTATAGGTATGTATGTAACTCTTTACTGTACAAAATAAACATGACAAAAAACCTTAGTCAAGTCTTTGTTCGTCTTCTTTCTCTCTATCACTTCTTCACTCAATCGTTACGCCATTTATTTCGGCTGTCGTTTGTCATTCTTAGATCTCGTTTCAGGCATCCCGCATAAGTGATTAGTTTTGGATTACTGCTTGATCCAGGTGCACGAGACGAACTCGCGCTTGACCGCTTTTTATTCCTTCCCGTTGTTTGTTTGGTTGAGCGCCCATTTATTGAGGTACGAGCTCAGTTTCAATGCTTCTTTATGGGAAAGTAATTATTTTACATCCCGTACCCGCTGCGCGGAATCGCTTAATTGGTATGAATAACGGGGCCCAACTTCTCTGCGAAGCATTTTAGTTGCGCAATTAGATCAATTACATTTTTAAATTTTGGGATGAGTTATTGTCGTAATTACGATTCGGACTGCGTGGTTTTAGTGTATTGAAAATCAACCCTACAATTTGCATTTTCGCACATACATAAACAGAAATCAAACTATGGGTTACATTATAGTTAGTAGCATTTTTGGTTTAAGTATTGATGAAAGAGATATAACCGTGACAGGCCACTAGGATGTCGCTTAAAGTATACTGGAACACATTTTCTTAGTTGCCTCTTAAAACATCCAAACAACAAACAAACCACATGAGCAATTTTTCTTTTTATCATAATTACTAGGCTTAGGACTTTTGGATGCTCGCCGTGGTTCTAGAATCCATGGAGTCGCCATTATCTTAAATATTTTTTAGCTGTCAAATCAAAGTGTAAAAAAATAATTATCACGATTTATGCGGATACATCAGTAATTAATTACTTTTATAATAACTCTACACTAGTAACAGTTTACAGATGACTGGATTAAAATATTATAATTATACGAGTAGGATTTACTTCATCGATATGCATCCTCTTTAATAGGTACTACTGTTGTGAATGTAACAGACTACTGACAAGTATTAACTGTTTACTAGACAATTTTTTGGACTTTGAAAAAAATCTTATTAATTTTTTAACATAATGGCGACTCCGTGGACTCTAACCACGGCGAGCATCCAAAAGTCCTAAGCCTAATAATTACTCTTTTTAGAAAAGAGCAAGTTACTCAAAGTATTTCTTGACGTCTAAATATCAACCTCTGCTTAGATTTTTAAATAGACTAATCTGATCCAAACAAAAAACTGCATTGGCAAAGGTGGAACTGGGCAAAATTGCTTCTACAAGTGCCCGCTTGTGGCACTGCTAAAATTTCGCTAGCGAGTACCATCACTGTAAATTTATGTTAAATGGCACTGGACATTTAATTAGGTTGCACAACATCCACTTGAGAACATGGGAGAACGCTAGTTCCCAGCAGTAGGTCAAAAATGTAGAATTTGAATATTAACCTTATCTTAGCAAAACAAAACTATAGAGGTTACACTTTAAATGCAAATTAATTGTTTATTTATCGTCTAAGTTCCACAGACAAAACAAAACTCGCCGAGTCGCCACCCAAAAGAAACCCGACACTTTTTCGTCGCTTTATAAAGAGATAAAGCTTGAAATAAGGCCCATTTAAATCCCTTTAAAACTTGTGGAAAGTTTCTTCGCGGAGCGCTCGCGGGCGTTACCGGTGCAAATTTAAAGTATGTATTAGGAGTGCTGCAAAACCGTCAGCGGGCGAGCATGAGAATTCCATTACAGCGGTTGGAGTGACACGGTTTAGTGTGCCCGGGTATACACCGGGACCCGGTTAGGACCGCGATTATGCCCACCAGATAACGCCCGGATTTATTTAAAGCGCATCAGCCTTGCATGCTGATTCTGGTGACGGAACTGCAGCGGGATTGGGAGGAGAGTGGATGGAGTCAGATCAACCTTCGCTCTAGGAATAGGGTAGGCGCAATGCAATTGTTTTAAGTGTTATTTGAACAGTAGATCGCTACTAACAAGCCGGTTTTTGGAGGCTTAAGAAGAGCTTTTTGTTTACGATTAAAAGTTCAGGTCATTTAAAACGAATACTGCTTTATTTTCCATTCAAAATAAAACTGCGTCACAAAAGTGATTGTGTAAAGTGGGACAGTTATTTTATTGGAATTCGAGTGCTCGTGATTCTGACTAGAAGTAACTCAAAATTCTAGTATAAGATAAAAAAAGCAATAGGCACACTTTTTTCTGAAAAGGTCCCATAAACAATACAAACAGTCACGCCTCTTTCCCTTTGAGGTTGGCAGAGACCAATTTGTTCCACTTGCGACGATCCCGACATACCTCTTTTGCTTCATCCACATTCATTAATCTCTCCATACATGCTCGTTGGTTTCGGGTACTCTTAACCTGACCTTTTTCTAAAACACCACGTCTGGCAGGTAACCTATAATAATACACTCATACATACATACATCACGCGTGTTTTCCCAAAAGGTAGAGTTGAAGAAACGTTACGTAACCATGACAATTTCACGCATCTCAGCCACTTTAAGGCACAGCACATTTTAAGGTTTTAAGTTAATCGGTACAATAGTAACAGAATCGTAGTATGTCACTTAAACCATTTACACCTATGTATCCTTAGTCGCCTTTTACGACATCTACGGAAGAAAGCCCGTGTGGTACAGGGTTAGAATAACACCTCCCCCTTTCTTCCCGTGGGTGTTGTAACAGTCGACTCTGGGAAAGGGTTAGTGTATTGTGGGCGATGGGCTAGCGACCTGTCACTCCGATATCACGTTTAACCATCTGGTTACCCTGAAATTGCTAAACGTGGCACTGGATTTTTGAATTCATTTGCTCTGCCTACCCCTCTTGGGAATACAGGCGTGACAATATGAATGAATGAAAAAAAAACGTTGAATTTCGGTCGTAATTAATAAAAAAAAAAAAAAAAAATTATTTCCAACAGTAATAACTTTTCAGTTTTATGTACTTACCTAACTGTTTTATGTGCAATAAGGAGTCAAACAATACAATACAATAAATATCACAAACAAAATTATATCATATCCAGGAACGTTTTTGTAGTTTGCATTCGTGTGGATAAAATTTATTCAAAATGTGTGATGTAATTATGCATGTAATACCTATTTGTAAGTCAAGTTTATTCAGTTTACAGTCACATGGCCGAGGCAATAAGTTTTGTTCTCGTTCTAACAGAATAGGGCATATAGGTAAGACGTTTATTTTGCTGTGGTGAATTTTTTATCACTATTAAGGTAAATTTGCCAGCGGACCACATACACCAGAATCAGACGACATGTCACTTTCGCAGCGTAAAAAGACAATTGAATGACAATCGTGATTTTTGAACCATTACAGATAACTTGAACTGATTGGTTTATTAATTTATCTTGAACAGGATAGGAAGAAACCATTTTGAAAAACGAAAAACTCGCTTGAACTGTCAACGGTTCGTTGTCACTGACATAGCTGATCTGCGGTCGACGACGTGTTGTATGTTGCAAATTATGTTTTATTGCGTCATTTGCGACGTATCGCTAGCAACTGTAGTATTTTTTTACATAAGTACATACCTACATACATTACGGCTGTATTCTCAAGTAGGGTAGACAGAACACACGAAACTATTCATAGTTAAAACCATGACTACTTCAAGTTTCGTAGCCAATTTTAGTACAATCTTAGGCAGAAGCATTCATGAAAGAGGTATAATAGTAGCAGGTTGCTAGGCTGTCGCCTAATACATACTTATCTGAACCTATTTCGTCAGTCGCCTGTTACGACATCCGTGGAAGAAATGGAGAGGTGTTATTCTAGGCCCGACACCACACGGGAAATTTATGTAAATAAAAAGGTTTTAAATGAAAACAAAAAAAAAAAATTATGTACCTATGTAATTTTATCTTATAAACCCATGAATACTAGTGGTATCACTGAGGACACGTACAAATTTTCAATAAAGTAATTATTATAAGGCTGGTTTTCACTTTGATTAGTGCGAGTGCGAGTGATTAGTGCGAGT
>BHDV01009056.1:17441-49193 GCA_005406045.1 Adoxophyes honmai | reverse complement strand
TTGTTCGCGTTGTCACTTCTATTACCTATACTTCAATGGAAAAATATTCCAATTTTGCAAGTAGGTAAACCCATCTACTTACATTTTGTTCTACTTCGTAAATTAATAAGACTGAGGTACTTATTAATGAAGTAGGTAAGTACCTACGTAAAACAGTTCATTGTATATACCGTAACATGGGACTTTCCTAAATGGGAAGCAGAAATCTGAGGTTGGTGTCGGTTCGAGGCGGACTTTCCTTGTATCCTAGACTAACTTCTGCCCGTGACTTCGTGCACGCTTAATTATTGAATTACAGGCAATTCAGGCAATTCAGAAACTTTCATACCTACTAACTTTGCGTCCCTCGTTTTAACACCCTTAGAGAGTGAATTTTTAATAATCCTTTCTTTTTAAGAAATTTCTTCTCTTTGTTCGTTCAATGCAGAATGAAACGCGAAACAATGTAAAAATTAAATGCGTCGTTTGTATTTTCAAGCTAGATACACCTATAGTAGAGACATACATACCTACATACATATTCTCACGCCTGTATTCCCAGGTTGGGTAGGCAGAGCACATGAATTCAAAAATCCAGTGCCACGTTAATCAAATTCAGGGTAACCAGATGGTCAAACGTGATATTGTGGTGACAGGTTGCTAGCCCATCGCCCACAATATACCAACCCTTTCCCAGAGTCGACTCTTACGACACCCACGGGTAGAAAGGGGGAGGTGCTATTCTAACCCGGCACCACACGGGGATAGTAGAGACTCAGATAATTAAAAAAAAGTAAACAAACGGGAGCTGTCAAAAGTCAACCCGACAAAGTCAAAAATCACGTAAGGTATGTGTTGCTGAACTAATAAATAACCTTCAACACTTTATTTCAAGAATATAACATACTTATGATAAAACAAAATAGGTACTACTACATACAAATTAAAACTACCTACCCTACAAGTAAACTACTAAAAATTAAAATTAAAATTAAAAACATCCCCGAGACCGATCTTGTAGGTACAGTCAAGGGCAAAAATATGTAAACACCACAAAACCTCAAAAAAGGGTGTCACTTGTATGGACATAAATTAGGGAACATCAAAACGTGCATAAATATGTATACGTTGTTGTCAAAATAAGTATGTAAACAACAAATGCAATAATATGTTCTCATCAATGAACGCATAAATTTAGTGACACCATAAGTCTCATAAATATGTATACTTTCATATTATCGACAGTCAACAAGACGTAAGGTTGCGTTTATAAAAATAAATCGTACCCAAGTGGCCAGCTACGTCAAAGTGAAAAGTCTTCACCTACAGAGGTGCAATTTCACTGTCTTATGATTTCGAGTTAGGGAAATGCATATTGTTTTTTTTTAAATCCTTGTTTTTAAAAGGAACATTGTACTTACCGCATTATTCACCACATTAAACGTGATGATGATGATTGATGATGATTAAACATACATTTGTTGCTTCATTTTTGCTTTACCTTATTGTTGCTTTACCGTGTGGTGTCGGTTAAAGAATAACACCTCTCCATTTCTTATGTGGATGTCGTAAGAGGCGACTAAGGAAATAGGTTAAGGTATATTTTTGGCGATAGGCTAGCAAGCTGTCATGATTATACCTGGCAAATCAAAATAATAAAAAAATGCTAGAAGCCTAGAAGAATACCTACAAAATTTTCTTGCAAAATTATTTGCCATAAAAGCGAAGAACAGAGTGTCAAACTCAAATATAAAACCTATTTTATGCTTTAGCTGTACAATCTACATTTTTTTTTATTTGTTATCCGAGCGTTTCATTTGATTTTTTTCAATAACGACGTGATAGATCAAAACTTGAGACAAACATATACAGTGACAAGTCTGCACTGTTTTCGTGAATTGTCAAAGCGTCCTATTCAAATTTGTTTCGTGTAACTAGATTTTAAGGTCGCTATTCTCAAATTTCAATTTTGCTGTATACTAATTATGTCACTTTGATTGTAAACATATTTTTGAACTTGGTGTATACATATTTTTGAGTTCAATGCTGTATACATATTTTTGACCACTTGGATGAGTATACATATATCTTTTTAGTTTTACATGGCTACTTATTTTCTTTAACATTACTTGTTAACATATCTTTACCCTTGACTGTACTGCGACTAAAATAGAAATTGTCGTATTTAATGTAGCAACACATACCTTACTTGATTTTTGGCTTTGTCGGGTTGATTTTTGACAGCTCTCGTTGGTTTACCTTTTTTTAATTACCTAAAAGTCTCTACTATAGTAGTTGGCAAGCAACTTGGCCAATTTTTTATTTACCACCATTTTAAATTTGGCTAAGTTTGCCGACCATAGGTGCTGCTACTGCTGCGAGTGTTGCGCAACCTAAGGCTTTTAACCTACCCTCACTACTTAAACTCTTGCCGTGTTAGATGCCATGGACTGTAAGTACTTATTTTACACTAACGACGTGCGTTTCAACACTTTCAACTCTATGAGTTCATTATTAAAGCACACACTCGAACCCAACAATCTCAACACAAGTATTTATTTTCAAACAACTCAACTTTACTTATGTTATGTACCTATCGTAAATATGTAATCTTAAAATGTATGAAAAACACATTCACATAGCACACGAAATGTTACGGAGACAAAATCGTGAATGATTATTAATATTTCGTCAACTCGTGAAGTGACCACGGTCGCTGTAACGCAGCTGAAACGTCGAGGTAATTAATACCTACATCAGGCCTGCATTCCCAAATGGGATAGACAGAGCACACGAAACGCTACGTAGACGAAACTTTTTACTATTTCACGTTTCGTTCTAAGGTAATGGCACAAGTTATGGACGGTTTAAGCTGACAAGCACCAGTGATGGACACTTCATTCATAATTTAAAGACCATCATAGAGTTGTGAATTGATTGTTGTAAAACAAATGACTTTTCCTTCATCATCAGTCTATATTCGTCTACTGCTGGACATAGGCCTCTCCTATGGCACGCCACTCAACACGGTCCTCCGTCTTTCTCTTCCGACTTTTCCTTAGTGGGTAGTAAATAAGAGTCATTGTCCATTACTGGTTCTTTGTCCATTACCGGTGACTTTACCTTATGTACATTTTTTTAGGTTTACAGTTGGCAGGTATAACAGTGACAGGTTGCTATTGCTAACCTATTGCCTAAAATATACCTCACCGTGGGCTATTTCCTTAGTCGCCTCTTACGACATCCACGGATGAAGTGGAGAGATGTTATTCGAAACCCGACACCGCACGGGTAATTCGTGAACGTGAATAAGTCTCGTATAGCAATAAATTGAATATGAAAGAGAATTGCGAAAATGTATAACTTCATATTTCATAGCCACAATTAGATAAAACAGGTAGAATAGGCGGTAAAGAGGATTTTATATGACAAATGTACAGTCCTCGATATTTTCTATGGATATACGATATGCGTAAATCTCCCACTGTTTAAAAACTTGCCAAGTCAGATTTCGAAGATGTAATAGTTTTACTAACTCTATAGGCACAGACAGACCCCGGAATCTAACTTGGCAAGATTTCAAGTAGCGGGAATAAGTTCGAGCATCATTGTTTCCATGGAAAAGGGACTCGTGAACTTACCCTACTAAGTACCTATGTACAGTCGAGTTCATAAATATATGAGCAGACAAATCTGTACACCTTTATGACATTGACAATAAAAAGTTTACATACTTTTGCATCTTATTGTCAATGTCATAAAGGTGTACAGATATTTTTGAACCCTCAGTTTTGCTCATATATTAATGAACTCGACTGTACTTACAATCTTGCCACGTTAAGTGCCGCGTGTTAGCTTTTGCGCAAAATTTCCTCTGAAAATTTACACGAATAGGATAATGTCGATGAGATACCTAGTGTAACCTTTTACTCTGTGTTCTTTACTTTTCTTTACTTTATCTTTTAACGTCATGGGGTAAAATTAATCATTTTTCCATACATACATACATACATATTCTCACGCCTGTATTCCCATGAAGGGTAGGCAGAGCATATGAATTCAAAAATCCAATGCCACGTTACGTTCAACAAATTGAGGGTAACCAGATGGTCAAACGTGATATTGTGGTGACAGATTGCTAGCCCATCGCCCACAATACACCAACCCTTTCCCAGAGTCGACTCTTACGACACCCAAGGGAAGAAAGGGGGAGGTGCTATTCTAACCCGGCACCACACGGGTAATTTTTTTCCCTGAAAAAACACATTTATATACATCATCACGCCTATATTCCCAAATGGGGTAGGCAGGGCACACGAAACGCTCCATCATAGACAAAATCATGGCTATTTGATCATGAAAAATCATGAAAAAACACATTTTGGTCGATGATGAATTTGGTAAATGTGTTTCTTTGGCTCATGCTCATAATTCATAGCTTTATTTTTATTAGGGTTAGTGTATTGTGAGCGATGGGCTAGCAAACTGTCACTGCAACAACGTTTGACCATCAGGTTGCCCTGAAATTGCTAAACGTGGCACTGGATTTTTGAATTCATGTGCTCTGCCTACCCGTCTTGGGAATACAGGCGTGAGAATATGTATGTATGTATCTTATTTTTATTAATTTAACATTGTTTAAAGCGAGTACTCGTAGGTAAGTATTGTTTACTTTATAGGTATTTTGTGGGTGAATATTCGGGCGTTCGAACAGCTGTCATTATTCTCAACACTTTTTTTATCAGATTCTTTAAGAAATGTGTATATAATAGTCTAGTCTAGTGTGTACATATCTATAAGGCACAGAGACTATATAACACACTTATTGTACCAATTTCTTAAGAAATCCTATAAAAAAGTGTTGAGAATAATGACAGCGGTTCAAACGCCCGAATATTTACCCTTGTGCTTTAAATACCCGTGTGGTGTCGGGTCTAGAATAGCACCTCTCCATTTCTTCGTTGGATGTCGTAGGAGGCGATTAAGGAAATAGGTTTAGGTATTCTTTAGGCGACAGGCTAGCAACCTGTCACTATTAAAATACTACTTCTTACATCTGTTTTAAAACCCAAAATGATGCTAGAAGTGGCTCATCATCATCATCATCATCAGCCTATACACGTCCCACTGCAGGGCACAGGCCTTCTCTCAGTATGAGAGGGCTTGGGCGATAGTTCCCACGCGGGCCCAGTGCGGATTGGGAACTTCACACACAACGTTGAATTACTTCGTCGCTGTGTGTAGGTTTCCTCACGATGTTTTCCTTCACCGTATAGCTCGTGATAAATATCAAATTTGATATCGCACATAAATTCCGAAAAATTCAGAGGTGCGAGCCCGGGGTTTGAACCCACGACCCTCTGCTTGAGAGGCCACAGTTCGAACCGCTGGGCTATCACGGCTAGAATTGGCTGCGAAGCGTGAAATAGTCATAATCATGGATATGTCCATTTCACGTTTCGTGTGCTCTGCCTATCCCATTTGGGAACAAAGGCGTGATTTTATGTACTTTAAATGACATGTGTGCCAAATTGCTGAAACTTAATTGTGAAGAAATTAAGATGAAGCACGATTTTTTTATCTGATCGTCGAATATGCGAAATGTCAAAACGGAAATGAGTAAGTAAAAACAGATTTATAATTTTAACACACGTCGAAGAAGTGCTACTTAATTTTTTAAATACAGTACATAGTACTTAATTCAGTAGCTAGGTGTCTCGGTGTCGTGACTGTCGTGCATAGTGTGCATACTTGTATTAGATATATGTCGCTTTTTCAAATTCGCAATACAGATTTTTGCTTTTTATATTACATCTTTTCGCTTTTTGATATTTTGATAAAACATTAAATTTCGCTTTTACATCCTTGCACTGTATTGCCCATTTAAGTGCTATTGTCACTTGAAGCCTTGGTGAAAGTATATATTTTAATTTGGCTATGCTTTAAACTTTTGTAGTCTTTGTTCTTACCTATTGCTCATTGAAAAGGCTGGCTGGCACCTCTAGGCACAGAGAGGCGATTAAAATGCAGAATTACAAAATGGCATTGCAAGCAAGCTAAGGGTGATAGTAAAGGTAGCCAAGAAGGTAGACAAGCAAAGGGGGGTGCGGGGCATCGTTCTCAAAGACCGGTCTGCGGGTTGCGCAGGCGGCGGCGCGGTGCGGCGGCGCTGCGCGTGGGCAGGGAGGGGCGCGGGCGGAGCCGAGCGTGCGTCAGTCGCGCAGCGAGCGCTATTCCACAAGTACGTCGGGTGGCGCGCCGCCAACCCGTTCGCGTGCTAGTGTTGTGTCACAACGGTGAGCCAAGTCGGTTTCGAGATTTATTCGTTCCGGCACAAACCATGGCTCTCAACTCGGACAGTGAACAAAAATCGAACCTGGTCTTACGCGTGGACCAGGATTCCGACTCGGTTCTACAGTCATTGTTTGACACAGTGCTTAAACCAGACTCGAAACGACCGCTACAGGTGCCTCTGCGTATGCGACAGCTTCCGAAGTCGTTCTTTAACCCGCCGTCGACCGGTTCGAAGTCACCGTCGGTGTCTCACTCGCGAGAGAACTCTGCCGATTCGGCGTTCGGATCCTCTTCGGCGACGGGGGCGACACCAGTGTCTCACTCTAGGGCACACTCGTCGCCAGCAAGCCTGCAACAGACTTACGCCGCGGGCCAACAGAATCAACAGCCTCCCTTGCACCATCAACATTCAAAACAAAGATCATATGACGTCGGCACACATATCCCAGATGAACTAGGTCCATTGCCATCTGGTTGGGAGCAGGCTCGCACACCTGAAGGACAAATATACTATCTCAAGTAAGATTTCTCATTAGTCATTTAACACACTTTCTTTCAGCTCTCAGAAGATACTTCGTGGATACAGTGTTTCTAACACGTTTCAACTTAACTTGCACAAGCGACCAATGCACTCCACTTCTTGGCAATTTGATACACGTCTCCATGTATAATCGGCCATATGTTAAGTTTTCCTTTTACCTGTTTACTTGATTTGATCATCCCGGATATAAGCACGACGTGGTTTAGCACGATTTCGATTGCTTAATTAGAATATGATTTGAAACATAATAAGATTGATAAAAATAGATAATTAATTACTTATTAGTCCCTGCATAATCTATTATCCATTAAACTTATAATGTTTTTTCCTTGGACAACTGTTACTCAGGGGTCAAAGTGTTTAGAGGTGACTGACTTTTTTTGGAATTAACAGAGATTTAAAGTTTTAGAGTTTGTTATAAGACAAGAATGAAGTCCTTAATTAGTCTTATATAGCCGGATCCGTTTACATAACGAAGACCAAAATAGGTTCTATTGATTTTTTGACTGGGTGTTAGATAAATTTTCTGAGATTGTTAATGTACTTATCAAACTAGGTATTTTAGAAATGATTAGACTCTCAATTTGACGAAAATATAAAAAAAAGAAAAACCGAGCATGAAATTAACGGCATCCTTGTAAACGAAAAGGTTTTCATACCTTTACCACTGTCCCACCATATTTCATTATTCACATCAGTATCACGATTGATTAGATAAAATGAGTTTCGCAATTCAGTTACTTCTACGTCTAAACATTTTGTTGTATGTAAAGTTATCCTGACAGTAACGTAACCATTTAAATCTGACTTGTTCTGTCCTGGATTGGACACTTAAATACTCGTTAAATACACGGTTGATAGTTGCATCGTCCGATACAATGAAATGTTAACATTGGGTTATCTAGTCAGTTCAATCTTATGTACAAAAAAGCCCAAATTAATTATTCCTTAGAAGTCCATTACAGATACATACTTATTTCATAAAGTTATATATAAACTTTAAATATTTTGATGGTTGTTTTTAGCGTTTTTTGGGTAAACATTACTTACTTTTTAATGTCATGAGCCAACGTCGTCCATTTTATCATATCATAAAGCTTCTCTCTATTTATAGTATAAATGCGAAAGTAACTGTTGTTATGGGTATCTTTTAACGCTTCGATCCCACGACCCATTTCGATGAGTTTTGGTACGGAGATAGTTCGCGTCCTGTTAAAAATACATTGTTCCCTCGGGACTGAGAAGATGGAGGCGTTAGCAGAATGTTGAAATGAACTCAAATACCTGACTTTATCTACATGATAGCTAGGGCTAGGATAAGCATAGAATCACTGAAACTACATAAATCTTAGGTTTAATCAACGTCTACCTGCGTAAATAAACTGTTAGATATTTATACGATAAGCTCTTTGCCTGTTGATGGCACAGAACAATGTACCTACGATGGAGATAACCGTTATCATTTTTTCTTATCGTCAAGTATAATTTACTTGGCAAATATACAAAACATTTAATGGCTAAGACTTTCCGTTGCAAATCGTACCCAAAACGCATGTAAAGCAAGTAAGTGCTTTTGGGAAATATATATTGTCTTCAACTCATTTGTTTCGTGACTTCATAATTGATAACATTCAACTAAACCATTGTAAAGGAAAAAGGGGCTAACCCCTCATCACTCTTATCTTATCGTGATCGTAGTGTTTGTAGATATCTAACCTACCTGTAATAAGTGATGTGATAAGACACGGAAAATGATTCACCTGAAACTTACAACAAAACCGACATTACGTGACGTCAATGCATGCTATAATATCACTAATAAAAATACAATAGAAAACAAAGCAACAATTTGAACACGAGTTGAATTGTCTACAACTCTACATCTATTTAAAGCATTTTAGTATAACAATGTCAGTTTGTCAAATTCAATCCACATTTATGTGAAAGTTAAATTAATCACAGGATACCATTATTTGATTAGTCCTATTATTTAGATATCACAAAGTTTCACAGAAATAAATCTATATAATCTGTATTAGAGTTGATGACGCGACGCGATATAAATTTATAAAATCTTAAGATACCTATATAAAAATAATGTAAGTATTTAATGTAAAAGTTTACTATAGGCTGTACATACAATTATTGTGCTTATTTATGAGCCATAGAAATTGTACTTAGCCCCGTTTTATATGTTACCAGAAGGGGAGTTTACATTTGTCTACAGGTGACTGTAAAAGTGATTTTGGAAATGTAACATGTGCACTAATTAGACAATTAATTTTCCCAAGCGTACATAATAGAAATAGTAAGTACATTTAACTTCTTGCTGTTTACTATTTCATGGTAATTATATATCATTGCAAGTCATCTTCGGCATACGTTAATTGTAACATCAGTACGAATTGCATAATTTACATAATTATAATTACTACTATCTATGTAGCGTTTCAATTAGAATACAAACAGACAAAAACAAAACTAAAAGTTGGCATGCAAATGGTTTTATACTAGATGTGCTCTAGTCAATAAAACTGTACAATATTCATGTCGATCTGCCTTCTACTCTTGGAACAAATAAAAAATGATGATTTCTAACTTCTTCTATAGACGAGACTTTATTGAAAACTTTTTGATAATTATTAAATAGTACCTCGACAGGTATTAGGCTACAACAATTAATTTGACACATGGTATGTCATCGTTTTATGGGAGTTGCTACGGTCCCACGATTCATGTCGCAGTCGTGTCGAAATACTACTACTAGCATCAGGTTCTATTTAAAAATGCTCTGTTTGGGTTTACCGTATATCCTGGGTTAATTTAAATGTTAAACCAGTAAACAAATCAGATGAAACAGGATGAAACAGTGTTGCTCACACTAGATGCTTGTGATTAATACCTCGCATCGGTTCGTTAGCGCACGTCAGGGTTGCCAACGCGGAAGACCCGCAAGTAAATTGCACCGACGTACTTCATAAGCTCCCTGAAAATATTGATATTTCGAATATCAAAGGTATTTAATTTAGTCCGGCGGTGGCTTGGCTCCGGCCGCCGCGCGCTGGCTGCGAGCACGCCGCGATGGACCATTGCAAGCGGGGCGCTTCTTCCGCGTCGGTAAATAGACGTGGTGTGGTTGCGCGTCGTTTCTTAATTGCGGGCTGAGGCGATGCTTTATAAGCTCCATAACGTCCGTCGGCGTGCGTCTCGCCTGCGAAATATTTGCTTTAATTATTATTGGAATGGAGTGGTAATTCTCAGTGGTTTTGTTCGGCTAGACTTGGCGATGTTCCGAAACGGGTAGCGATGCAAATTGCCTTGGCGGACGCCCAATGCGGCGCTACGTCCGGTAACTTCGGCAGAACAAGCAACACCTAGGCACCGAATCCTGACCTGAGTTTCTTACTTTTACTCTTACGAATTCTCATACTACTTGGCCAGAGTTGTCTTCAGGTTTTTCTTCTGTCGTCTGTCAGTCAAGACCCTTTTATCTCACGAACACATGGAGATATGACACACAGAAATTGATACATAGGGACTAAGGTCTGGTGTGCCTTAAAGCTGTGAAAAAATAAAACCTCTTACTTATACGCAATCAAAAATTTTTGATGGCCCTTTATATTGTATTTCCTATATACATATAAATGTGTTTGTAAGGGAACCCAAAAACAAGTGCAACAAAGACAAGTAAAGAAAAAAGTCTGAAATTTTAGTTTTGCCGTTAGTGTGGTATGTCGATTCATTGGGGCAAAGGCAAACTTAAATTTGTCTCTGAATCTGTTATCCTTTCTTGATAAAAGGACCAACGTTGAACCCTTGGTGCGTGAACTCAACTCTCATTTGGCTAGTTCTTATCAATGGTAATGTTGTGAACGTCGTAATTCAAAGCACATCATTAAAGTCGTTACTTCGTTGTGTTGTCTGCCAACGTTGGTTGTTTAAATATGAGCAAGCTGATTGTACTTATACTTCGGGCAATATATCCTTTTACAGAGGCGTTCTTTGAATCCTTAAGCAGAGAAACTTCTTGCGCTGAATACAAACTACACATTTCAAACAGCTCGTATGAAAACAAAATTTTGTCAGGAGCATTTTGTAAAACTTTATAGAGCTAAGGGATATTTAATGTTTGATGAAATTGTGCCTTTGACGTTCAATAATTTATTCAGTTTAACAAACAACCGCAAGGTATTAATAAAATTTGGCTAGTAATTTATTATTGTCAATGCGGCGCATTGTCTTTCAATTATACCCCAATTCACCAGGTTCATTCAACCTCACATAGGTAGGTAAAAGTGTTTGGATTTGCGTTGTAGAGGAAACGTAACAAATTACTATAACATATAACAGACAGAAATCGAAATATGTAATCAGTAACTAACTAGGTAAATGTTAGAGACAGTAACGGTAAAGCATCTTTGAGAAGTTTTTGCGCATGTGGCAGGTAGGCGTACATGTTTGTATGGAGAAAGGAACCTCTCGCTCGGACGTCTTTGGCAAGGCCGTTCGTGGCTTGTTCTTGTTAGAACCAACCGAACGCCCTGTCTACGGGCCGGTTCGGCACCAGTACAAACATTACATAGATAAGTACAGCTAGTTCGCCGCGACCACAATAGGTACAGCTGCGTATTTCAAACTCGTTCAGTGATCAAACTACATAGACAAATCTCCCTACACATTACGTAGGTATTTTGATTCATAAAATCAGGTACCAGTTTCATATTTGCTGAATTATTTTAGACTGTTTACGCAAATGATTAGAAATTAAGTTACATAAGTCAAAGAGAGTGTAATGTAATGTAGTCGTTAACTAACTAAAAAGGTTGCTAATTAAGTAAAACTTCACGACAGTTTCTAGGAAAGGTAATGCGGACAAGTCACATGCACAACAAGTGGACTTATCGTGGAGTGAAGTGCGCATGCGTTCACAGCGATAACATTAGAATACAGTCCACTATCGCTGTACCGCCTTCTGAGAAGTCGCCGTGAGGCGTGCGCCGCGCCGGCGCAGGCGACAGGTAGCTGTAGCTAACGGCACTTTGCGAATAGGTACTATTTTCGTTTTAGAACAAAATAATGTGCCGTTAATATACTTTCTCTTACTTAGCGCAATCGCTCTGAAGTGGCATTGATTAACTTAGAAGAACCTACAACAATTTATATATGCATGTTTTGTGCATATTAGTAGTTAGCAGATATATGTAGGTAGTTGGTACTCTGTTACAAATAACAAAAGTGTTATGACAATGCTGCATAAAGCTGTTAGTTGTTTGAGATTAACCTAATGAAATAAATTAGTAAAAATCACGCAAAAGTGAAAAAAAAACAGGTAAAACATAGACGAAATAAAAGTCAAATGTAAGTACCTACGTCAACAACACCTTCAGTGTTTATTTATAGATAGGTAAAGTGGAACGGGTATTCACTGTGGATAGATATGCGAAAGGTGACCATTAATTTGATACCATTCCATTGTAAACTATTGCGTCAAGCATTAAATTAATTAATTTGCACGTTAATACTTAGTAGGCAGTAAATGGACGCTTGACTGTCGCCAGTCGCCAGTGAGTGTAACTTTTATACTGTAAAACGCTACGAAGTATCGAATTTCAAAACTAATATAAGTAGCTACTTGGTTACTTTTAAGTTTTAAAAATAATAGTTCCTGAATTAGAAGGAGCTATTCAAATTATTTATTTACTTTTTTATATCAAGTCTTATCTTATCAAAAGTTCGTCCTGCGCTATAAATAATTAGTTTCATGATCACTATGTTACATGTATGTGTGACATTACGATATTGTATTTCATTGAAATCGCAAGTTTACTGTATACCTATATTTTAGAATAACAATTATTATTTGAGTGATTCAGTAACACGTCTTACATAATAAGTGAAATGATTTTCTTAATGTCCAGTTCAAATCTCCCTGCGACATCTACATCCTTGTATTATTACGATAGCACTGGTAATTTGTGTTGTGTATGTAAACGTTGCTACTGAAGTGAACTTTATAGAAGTGAGGCAAAGTCTACTTTCCATCGCAGTGCTATAATAACAAAGTACCTCAGTTTCCACGCTCTGATTACTGGATGTTGGCTCCTAGACGGTATCTTTATCGACGCCGGCCGATCGGAAACTTAGCTCGCCGCGAAAGGCCCGAGAAATTGATCCAATGAAAGGTTGGCCTTAACTTCTTCCTTACGGGAGTACCTACGTATTGTATGATTAATTGCAAGTTAATGACGTTAACTTAACGTAATGTACAGAGGGAAAATTTAAGGACCAGCCAAACTCTGGGTCGTGATTTAGGTTACACTGAACAACTTTTATTTAATCGTGAAAAAAATGCACTGTCCCATACAAATCAGGGGCATCACGTCAGCTGGAATTAATAAAATAGACAAAACTTTGTTCGTCTTCATTGGTCTCATAATTAAAGTTGTTCAGAATGGCCGATAAAATTACTACAAGAGTATGGTCGGTCTTTAAAATTTCATCCAGAATAATTCTTGGCAGTTAGCTCTTTGGAATTTTGGAACCAACTCTTTTTAACTTCAAATTCAAACTGATAAGGGGTTTTCAACTATTTTTCTAAGATCAAATGTGACGTCTTGAGTGTCGAGCACCTTCTTGCTTGCAACAAAAACACTTGAAACAACTTGAATGGTTGAATTGTTTGGATATGAATGCATAATTTACCTACAAGAGTATCTACTGCATTAAGTATAACATTCACAAAGTGTAGATTCTTAGCCGCGGCTTTTTCAAGGGCAGATCTTTGTTCGCCGTGTATGCGTTATACACTGTTGTGGACACAGATGGGTTTCATCAGCTTGTGTCATCGGTATTAATGTGCTTTTAAATTATGTGCTGTAGTTAGCAAAGCAGTCTCCCGCGATTACGAGTGAGACGGAGCATTCATCCAGACCACACCGGTTGAACCACGTCATTGTACGACGTGCACTGTCGTGCCACAATACTGGACGTTCTTCAGTTGAAACAACTTTCCTAGTTATTGTTTACTTACGTCCTAGAGATTCACCGACTCTCACATTATCCTTGGTACAATACGTAATGGTTCGTTGACGGCAAGATTTCAATAGTTTATTGTCTATTTATTTATAAAGCTGAAGGCGAACGATGCAGTCGCATTATTTTAAATGAATTTATCTTTTTTGCAAATTCTTGAAATAATTGTCTTTTTTTTACTTTATCCTCTTCAGAATCAAGTTTTGTTGTAATGATTAGATGTGGTCATGTGGTTTAAGGGTCTTAATTGCAGTTACTTTCTGGCCTCTCTATTTTTAAGATTGGTGGCAATACGCATACTGCTGGTAGAATCGGTGAAGGTATTCATTAAGTCTACCTACCAATCCAGGGACCGGTCGTCCGATTTATTCCCTGTGACTGCTCTCGAACCACAAACCTCTAGATTATTATATTATATCAAATCCTAGAAATGTGTCCCAAGAACTTGATATCCGTAATTTACGTTATATTAACCTACTAAAGCAATAGAGAGTTAAAAACCGGCAACAGTGGGTCGACAGAGACAAACTGAGAGTATCGCTGTATGTCTAATTGTAGGATCAAAAGGGGTTAAGTGTGGACATACATTTGCAGGCGCCTTAGGGCCTGTACGCGTCATACCCTAGAATACATTGGTATGAAATGCTCCTTACTCAGAGTTAAGACAGTCATGACGACAAAATTCTCCACATTGGCTTCATTATCGTTTGCTTTCAGCTTTTCTGACTACCTACATCTTGTTCTTAGCTTTGTTAGCGTTTGGCAAAGTTTTGCTCCAAGCATGTAAATTTTACTTATAATATATGTTTTAATGCGTTTTCCCATTAATGGTTAGATAGGTCTCATGTCATTAACAATACTATAAGCTACAAATTATACCTATGTTCAAGTCTTACAAGTCCTGTGACTCATACGATATCGCGGCGCGGCACGATGTTCGGCGGTCATAATAATATACGCTACTGTTCTGTACGCGTCTCTTTATTGAATACTGATAAGTTCCACTAACGTTGTTTTATCATACTTTATTATAATATTAAGGAAAATTGCGAATTGAAACCTTTTCAGAATTTACTAAAATGACAATAGTTTTAACGAAAAGTATTTGTCTGTACAGACCTATAAAGAAATATTTGTTATTTTTATATTTGTAGGTCTTGAAAAGGATTGTATTGACTTAGATTTAACACAGCTATCGTTGATATGTTTGTGGTTTGGTTGGAGTTGAGCAGCTTTTGTTGTGCGATCGAGGCGAGGCAGGATGGCCGAAGCGCCGCCGCCGGCGCCTCGTGTTTACGTCTAATTTTGGCGCGAGCGCCGCGACGCCACCGCCCTGCGCCCGCGCCCCGCACGCTGCCCATTGAACACGGTTATTTCGGCATGGTGCAGGCGGATCGACGACGCCACGGATTACGCCCAGTTAGGTTATAGGGCGCCTTTCATAATCATAAGAATTGCCATAAACATTATCACATTGTCAAGTTCGCAATATTTTCATGAGATTGGATCAGTTCAAATGAAAGTAATAGTAATATTTAGTTTGCCTATTTCTGTTACTGAAGCCTATTGTATTTTGAGTTCCATAAAACTTGATTTCCGAACCAATAAACAATTAAGTATCCGTTGCGTTAAATGCACATTCCACATTTTAGAACAAAAGTGATGATCAAATTATATCCATCTGCCTATCCTACGTCCATTCGATTATGTAAAGTTTAAATTTATGTTCAGATAAACATACCCCTACACGAAACTTAATTATAATTCTAAACGACTCTTTAATCTATGAGATAAAAAAGATTGTTGGTACGTTTTTGTTTTGAATTTAATTGAGTCTGCTTAAAGTGCATTCGCCGTTCGTTTTTCACCTCGGAGCGGAGTTAACGAGCGCGCATCCTGTGATGTAGCCGCAGTCCGCTTGGGCTAGGGTTCCCACCTGATCGCGAGCAGACCACGCGTCCCTATTGCAATCGTGTTAAGGTAACACGTAATAACAGTGATATACAAAGATGTAAACTTACCAGAGCCGCGCTATAAAATTTGCAGAATATGTAAATTGCAAAGATCGCAAATTACACACATCACAAAAGCGAAAATTACAGTATTCACTTCGATATTTCTCAATATGCACTCAGCGTTTTAACCAATTTCCGGTATGACTCTCCGGAATTCCTACGTATTTTCTTTGTATTTTCTGGGAAGCTGTTATTCTTTTGGATCTTCATTCATGCTTCAAACTTTCATTCGTCCAAAAAGTCAGTGATAAAACCTGATTAAAAGAGAGCCCTTTGAACAACAATCGGCATCCAATTTATAAATGGTCGGTGACCCTAGTGGAGGCTGCGGCGTCCCAGCTTCTTGGAAGCGTAAGGACTCGCCGCCGTAATCGCACGCATCCTTCGCTAGAACAGGCCAGGAGTATAAGTTGCATATCGACTGTCAGTTTTGTTGAGCTTTCTACACCTTTCACTTTATCTCGTTTTCGATTAGGCATTTTCTCGATATAAAACTGGTAGGTTAATTATTTGTATTCACAATATTCACATCAGTGATAGAAAATTTTAAACACTGAAATTTATGAATATATGTAGTTTTGTTATTATCATGTTGCAGAAATGAAGCTTTTGAGGTCTCTTTTCTTACTTTCCTTACCTCGTTATAAATTAGATGACCAGACCCCATTATTTCTCAACCATTTCAAAGCCGAAGTAGATATCGATAAAATATGGAAGTGAGCTTAGCGCCTCCCTGAGCGAGCACTGCCAGTTCGTGTCGGGCTTGTTTTATTTTATTTCGGTACACCTGAGTTGTTAGTAACAAAGGGATTGATTTTTTTTCTCTCGGCTCCGCCCCGGCCTTTGAGCATCTCGCCGCGTTTCTCGGAACCAGCGCTGATCATTCAGTAACCTTCGATAGCCGGGCCTGCGTCGGTAGCCTTATCCACAGGTTTGCCAACAATAATATAGACTATTTGAGTGTAGGATTCTGATCCCTGGCTTTTTATGGCGTATGAGTATGGGTAACGTACAAGTACAAATACGGAGACGACTAAGAATAAGCAAGTACAAATAAAGAGTAGGTAAAAATCACTAATCGGTACTATGAAATTGAAAAATAAACAAGTAGACTAGACATTAGTAGTTCTTATTGCTAAAAAGGGATTTCTACCAGATAACAATGGCATACTAAGTTATAAGTAAGAAGAGAACAGACTAATTTAGGCAGGTGAAAGTGTAGTTATTTCGGGCAATAGGCGAGCAATCTGTCGCTGTTATTATTCCTTATATAACTTTAACCCGAGCTTGCTTAAAGTGAGCCTGAAACTTAGGGATAGGGACAGGCGCAACGTCTTTCATACTTGAAGAACAAAATCAGTGTTGCCGATGGATTAAGTCTAGTTTGAATAAAACTGATCTATAATGGTGTACTTGATTCTCGCAGGTGGGATGTAGATCGAGGTTTTGAGAGATGTCAATCTCATTGTTGAGGTCTTTCGCAATTCCATGTCACGGCCTTGATTGACAATGGTAATAGGGCGAATGTAAATCTGACATTTTGCAAATCGGAGACGGGGTGCTACGTTCCTTGCGTGTCGCAATGGTTCTGTGGTATTTGTCTTCGACTATGCAATGGGAATGGGGTTTTGCGATTAGCTTCAACAGCTATTAAATCTCCGTAATCGGTTACCGCAACTCCTACTAACATAAATGAGAAATCACTTTGTTTCTCAGTTGCATTAATGCACAGTCTGAGTTTAATTTTCTAGTTGAATACAGAAGTCATCTTCTTTACCTGGATTTGTCGCTAGTTGGAGTTTTGGGAGAGAAAGAATTCAAATACCCCGTAGACATAATGTAACGCGAGCTAGTTTACCGTGGAACGAGTTTCATTGTTCATTGCAAATCTATCTTTTTAGGGTTCCGTACCCAAAGGGTAAAAACGGGACCCTATTACTGAGACTTCGCTGTCTGTCTGTCCGTCCGTCCGTCCGTCCGTCTGTCTGTCACCAGGCTGTATCTCACGAACCTTGAGAGCTAGAGAGTTGAAATTTTCACAGATGATGTATTTCTGTTGCCGCTATAACAACAAATACTAAAATTAAAATAGTTATAATAATTAAGGGGGGCTCCCATACAGAAAACGTGTTTTTTTTGCTATTTTGGATCTATTTAAATAACTGTAACAGGTAAATACTTGAAATGCTCACAGAATATTTAATTAAATATTTACTTTAAAAGGAAATAATTAAAATAAAATTAAATTAGTATTTAAGGGGGGCTCCCATACAAAAAACGTTTTTTTTTTTTTGCTATTTTGGATCTCTTTAAATAACTGTAACAGGTAAATACTTGAAATTCTCACAGAATATATAATTAAATATTTACTTTAAAAGGAAATAATTAAAATAAAATAAAATTAGTATTTAAGGGGGGCTCCCATCCCATACAAAAAACCTATTTTTTTGCATTTTTTTTTTGCTGTTTTGGGTCTATTTAAATAATTGTAACAGCTAAATACTTAAAAAGCTCACAGAATGTTTAATTAAATATCTAATTTAAAAATAAATAATTGAATAAAAATTAAATTAGTATTTAAGGGGGGCTCCCATACAAAAATTCTGATTTTTTGCAGTTTTTGGTACGGAACCCTACGTGCGCGAGTCCGACTCGCACTTGGCCGGTTTATTTAAATAAAGAACAGACCAAGTGGGAATCGCACTCGCGCACAAAGTTTTCCGTGTGTTTGGTATGAATTTCAATGCTATACGTAAACGCGTTCCTGAGAAGAAGTGCCAGACATACGGATAGACTGGTAACGAAATGGCCAACAAAGAATTCAATTTGCGTTCAGATTTAAAAAAGAAATGTTCCCGTTTGCAATAAGCAAACAACTTCGCTAAAACCTGTAGGTACCTATAGAGTCTACATAGACCAAAAGTTTCTAATATTCATACTCATATCTCATTTAAAATACATAGTTCAGTACAAATCATATACTGTTTGATATACTTACTGTAAATTTGCAGACACTAAAACAATGTGTTCTTGATACTTACCCCAAGTTTAAAATATACTCTCCATCACCACATAAGCAATTCTACATTCCAAGCTAGATTACGGATCTCTAAAACGTCTATGAAGCGTGTCAGGTGATAACAAAAAGTGCACCGACATCATCGGCATCAATCGGACGATGATGTAATGGCGTCCCAGCCGAGGCAAGCAGGATGCAGGTACCCCGCGCCCGTGGGAGCGACCGGGACGGGCATACCAACACGACCGGGTACAAAGTCCGTGGCCGCTACAGGACAGTAGCCTCGCCGTGGTTTGCTCTGCTAGCCTGCTCCACCAAACAAATCACAGTCACGCCATTCGATTCTTGTTTCTCTACAGCCGCGCTAATTTTTCGCCATTATGCCCTTAGTATAGAAATAGCTAGAATATTGCTAGAACGCTTAATCCATTCATTGCCACTGACGCCCATTTGCTTCAAAATTCTATGGAGTAGGTTGATACCTGATGGTGCTCGGCAATGAAAGGATTTATTTACTTGATGCCAATAAACGTTTGTGTCTTTATTCCTTCGCGAAGCCTAGGAGAAAATAAAGTTGTAGAATGTAAACTTCCTTAAAAATGTAACAATCTTCAAATTACTGTGGTTTCGTGTCTAAGAAAATGACACTTGCAGAAGTTACTTACTATAGCAACTTGCCACAAAATTAGCTATTGACCCTAGATTTCGCAATTGTAGCCAAATTTTAATTAAAACGACCCCTAAAATCGTGTAAAAACTGGTTATGAATCGTGGTTTGGTCTATGTAACGCGTGCTCGGAATACAGTCGTGATATGATATCTATGTTTATACCTCTTTCATCTGTTTTTATTCCTAAATCTTCTGGTTTTGTCCGTGTTTTGGGAATACAGGCGAGATGTATGTATGTATGCGTGTAAATTAAAATTATCGTCATTGTTAACACTTTATTGCAACAAGTAGAGGGACAGACATCATATATGGTACCGCGCCAAATTATCATCATGTGTTGCCAGTGTTGTTTAATGAGATGGTTAGGAATATGTTAACTGTCTAGTTCCGGACTCCTTCCGGTTTCGTTTCAGCCACGGACGCCCGGTGCAAGTGTCCGCGCCCATTAGCACTTCCTGTGCTGCTGGCAAATGGTCGCTCTATCCGGGCCCTGACTACCGGCGCTTGCACTCCATATGGCCAATCGTGTCAAATCAAATCATCGATATAGGATCCTCTTGTGAAATAAAACACTTGCATCCGTAGCAAGCTTTACGTTAAAAAGAGTACCTAATTAATATTATGAACATTTTCTGTTGTGGCTACACATCCAATAAAGCGTACACATATAAACGTCACGACTGTATATCCGAATAGGGTAGGAAGGGCACACGAAAGGTTCATAAACAAAACAGTATTTGACGTTTTCTAGCTTCTTTTAGCACGATTTTAGATTCATAACAGCACAGATTTAATATAGATAGGTTACTATTACTAGTTGTTACCATTTTACCCCTACACTAAAAACCTTATTTGGGAATACAGACGAATGCATACCTCAACCTATATCCTTGTCGCCTCTCACGACATCCATAGAAGAAATGGAGTGGGGTAATCTTAAACTGAACAGCACATTAGATTTGGAAAGTGATTATTTAAATTGACTTCAAGTCCACGGATTGACTAAACTACCCGCGATGTGCCTTTTTCTCTGATTAATGTCTAATTATAGGACCCTAGCAAATCACATGGCGCCTGTGAGTCAGCGACACTTAACTCCACCATACTGTTTCAGATTGAGATTTATTTATGGCTTAGGTATTAGACATTCATTTATAAACTTCGTGGAATAAGGTTTTAGTGCGAAACAGTCCAACTGCAAAACTATCTGCAAGATTATTCAATATCCAAATATGTAACTGGCCAACAATTGCTATCGTAGCTAATCTAATTGTAAGCCATAAGTAATTGAAGCATTTACGTGATCTGCAAACTCGCAGCTTCCCTGTTGTCTTCACTTGTTAGATACATGCGCCCAAAAGATATACAATTCATATAAATTATAGCCTTGAAGAATGACTTTCTATTGTTTCTGTATGTCTGCCTGCTCCTGTGTACCCATGAGTTCGTTAAAATTACTTAAAAATAGGTACCTGACATTTGTTTTAAATTAGCCAATTTATTGATCAATGTATTAGATAATTGACCAGTTCGCCACGATTATTACAGTGAGATATGGTTGATTAAGTAGGTATGCTTAGTATTTAATTTTCGAGGGTTGAATCATAATCATTCGCGTTTAGTAGCTATAGTGTACGTCTTGTGTTATGATAATTTTACTATAACTGGACATAACTTGTTTTAAGAATAGTATATTAGCTAAATCTTGTTTTTATCGCATTCAAACGGCCTCCAAACCAGTCCTAAATTTATTATACGATCACTATAGTAATGTTCTTTCTGGGAATCGCTGGCAGTTTTGAAAGAGTCACAGATAAGGCGTTCGCTGTGCCGTCGACCCGGATGCTGCGTCTGTAGCGGTCTCGAGCTTGACTCTGCTCGAACTTCATACCTACTTACCCTGAACTAAACTGTATATTCTAAACTCGGAAATATGTCAAGTTTTCAATTCAACGACGGTAACATTGTTCATTCATACAATATATCGCAAGCGTGAGTAAATTACCTATACTCTACGGGAACGAATACGATGCTAAATAAATGATGACTCAGCTGTAGCGTAGCCAATATGTATTTCAGAGTAAACAAAATATGATTCGTTTTCGCAGGATTGTTAACATAATAACGTTGGTTATTTAGCATTGTAAGTAAATCATGTCTTGCGTTTGTAATCACGTTTACTTGAAATGCAAGTTAGGAGATATCGGAGCACCACTAACCGATACGAGTCATGTCTAGTTGGTTACTTTCGAAAGTTCAATGAAAAAAGACACGTAGTTAACCTCTGGCAACGAGAGGCAGGCCCGCAAGGCCGACTGGTCGCGGCGCCGCGCCCGCGCCGGCGTCGTCGGCGTTTCTGTAGGTAGTGCCGCTGCGCCCGCGACCGCGCTACACTACCTACAGCTAGCTACTAGCTACCTACATCTACAGACAGTTTCTCTCAGTACGCTTATTACTTATTACACTCGAGTGCGCACGTACTGCTGTCGTGACCACTATTATCTTTGTTTTATATGCATAATAACTGTCATAATGAGTCCGCATGGCCTAGACAATTTTTTTGGCACTTCCCGGTTTTGCGAGAAAAGTCAGATCAGATATCGACGCGACGTTAAATCCCTTAGTCCCTACTGGTATTATAAATGCGGAAGCCGCTTCGTTTGTTTGTTTGTCTGTTACCTTTTTACGTTTCAAGGTGAACCTGGATTTGGATTTTTTAGTAGGGAACTATAACATCATCTTTTAGAAAACAATTAAGCTATCATATAGCATATTAAACGTGACACGACAAAACTAGTAGGCGATTAAAAATATTTAACTATGCACTTCATTAATAAACTATAAAGTAGATAATTTCGGTGAAAATCCTTAATTGTTTACCAGAAAAAGCATTTAACAAAAATACCTGCTTGTTTTGTTTATTATACAGATTTATTAATGAGCCTAATGTAAAATGACTTGTCTAATTGCGTAGCGCTGGCAGCGGCGCCTGCGCTAGCGGCTTTGATGTTCGATCAGTAAATCAATCGCCTGTACCGTCAGTACAGCGTCGTGGCGCCCAAGATCCTTTTGTTCCGAAGAAAACCAACCACAACGCTACTTTCAATGGCTACTATCGAATTCTATGCAATAATAAATCCATTACGAGGTTTAATATCCAAAGTGGTGATTCTGTATTTATAAATTGCAAGATACAAAACGAATGTTTAGCAAAGATGTTGATCGCTACGTTGAACCTTTTAGTATTGGGTAGTACTAAGATTATGTTTTTCATAGGTTCTGCACCATCTGTCCAATTGTGTGCCTATTAGGTGCATGTATTTACTTTCTTATTTCAAGGAAATTAATACAAATGTATGTCTGCCTGAATGCGTGTATAGTATTACCTACTGATTATTATTCGTGTGTGCGTTTATTTACGTACGCGAGCGCCGACTCGTCCGAGATTCAAAATTAGAACGCCGTCTCCGCCATGTTGTTCTCAGTGCAAAACCTACTATCCCAAGGAAGCCGTAAAGTGTCACAAACATAAAAAAATACCTATGCAGTGTTAGAATTGGCACTTTCATGATTTTTTGCTCAAAGTTCATTAAACTCTTTAACAATTCCTTACGATAGATACTAGATACCATAGAGCCTCTTTGCAAGTTTGAGGACTAATGATTGAGATTTATAATTGGGTGTTGTTATTTAATGAGTTGGTATATGATAGATAAACTCTTTAATATTTTAAAGTGCAAGTTTCTTGTTCGGTCGGCGTTCGTAACATTAAACAAACAAATAATACGTTAACATTGCGTCTAGGCAAGCGAGCATGTGAATGAATGAGTCACGCCCAGAATTGGTTCAGTTATCCACTGGTTTGTTAAAGTACATAACATAATGCTCTAATGTAGGCACCTCATAGTCCTCATACACTCAAAGACATACGAGAACGAGTTTATTTAAATTCTAACTTTTTATAATTGCGCTGCCTTAGTTCCCAACAAGGCGATACAAATACCTTGATAAATAAAAAATCCATTACCAATTTTGTGTTCATGTTATACTTTGCCGCCTATAAAGTGAGGAGTGTAGGAAAGATAATTCCAACCCTTGCTGGAATACTTTCTTTCTCTTTGTATTAAATGTCGTTTTCCTAGGCTAGGTGCACTTACAGACACGATTTCAAAAATCATTGTGTTAATGCTTAATGTGGTTTATTTACAACGTGCAGCAGAGCGATATCTCGGCAGGTTGAGATTTTTAGTGTTACCACGCAATCATGGATTACGTAATCAATCTTCCCGGGTAAATACAGCTGAATTATTTTCGAAGGTTGCCTGGCAGCTAGTTCTCATTGTTGTCAGTATAGTCTGCTCCATATAACTATACGAGTGAAGTGTAAAAGCGGGAAGATTGCGTACCAGCAACAGGATGTGCGTCCGACATGACGCGTATCCGGCGACCAGCAGCTCCATCTTAGGAACGATGCTCGGATTGAAGATTGTACTTACTCGATTAACTAGCCAGCCCAATAATTTCTACTGTCTGTCAGTCTAAAGCGATCATAATTTCTTAATTTTATTTGAGACAACGCAGCGCTCTAAATTCCTATTATGCTTACGTTTGTGGTTAAGTCCCCTGTAACCGAATGAGTCAGAGGAAAACGCGCAAAATCAATGAAAACAGTGGTGATCCTTTTCAGCGCGACGACGTAACATCGCTTTCTAAGAGCAATGAACAAAACCCATTCTAAAATCATACCTAATGTTTTGTTTCCACAATGTTACCATGACGTTAACTCACTGCCAAGTGAAGATAAATAAAATACGCATGCCTTCGATTCTGCTAGCTGAATGAGTGCGCTACTCGCTATTACGATTATTTTAACGTTATGTTACGTCGGTAGACAGGAGCAGTGCCAACTTTATTTTCTGTTTAATTGAAACACGAGGCATTTCACTGAATTCGTCATAATTGCTTGCGATTCTGTTTACGGCGAATACTTTGTTGCGGTTGGGGTTTGTGTGCTCTCGAGTAGCCGTTGAGGAAATGCGCTCTTTGTTACCTGCGGGTCAAGCAACTACGCCTGCTTCTTAGCTTGGAGGTTTTTTCTCAGGCTGGTATCCAGATAATTACTGAAAAATAAGTACTTCTTTTTGCCTTATTTACGGTCTAAACATGTCACTACGTAGCTAAGTAGTTTAGGAACATACATACATAGATTTTTTTAATCATGTGAATTAGATTGATTAGGTTTAGGTTTACACTTCATCGAAAGCATTGGCATGTTTTCCTCGTAATAATGTTCCACAAGTACCTATCTGTTTTGCGATTACGTGTATAATATTAGTGTCACTTATTTATGGTGTAAGTCTTTGATGGATCATATACCGCCGTTCTACGCGGTTCCTAATTTGACTTGTCAATTCTGAGAAAATCGATTACGTGATTCGCGCAAAAGGGTGTGAGTAAATAATACGATTGTGTACAAACACCGATGCAAGCCGCGCAGTTTGCCCGGTGTTATGCAACCCGAGCCATCCCCGCGCAGGCTGCTAAGTTGACTTACGATGAAGCGATCATTGGTTCGTGGAGTGACAGAGATGCACTTATGTCACGTCGTGTAAAGCCGCGTCTTGAACATTGCGATGCGTTATTG
Source organism: Adoxophyes honmai (assembly GCA_005406045.1). NCBI lineage: Eukaryota > Metazoa > Arthropoda > Insecta > Lepidoptera > Tortricidae > Adoxophyes > Adoxophyes honmai. The sequence goes on along the minus strand of BHDV01009056.1, from coordinate 23,999 downwards.
TGAGTGATGTCTCGGTAGGGGCCGGTGTAATTACACACGGCCGATCCACCGCACCGCGTCGCCCGCACCTTCCTCCCAAGCCGAGATGCATGAGCCTACATTACATTACTGCCTTCTAGGTATAGGTCCATGACAATACTAGGTACTAAAGGTTTGTCGTTGGACGTAAAGATGAAGGTTTTGTTTTCCTTTCTCCTGAATCTAATCTAACACGAAACTCTTAAAAAGTGGACTCGGTTCAGACAAGGAAGTTAGATATATCTTCGTGTGTTATGTTACCAATTATCTACAAAATAGAATAGCAATTTTCAACATAATAGACGAAACCAATTCTATAATAGGTAGCCGCAATTGTTCTACCTTAGTGTAACTAACTGAATTGGCGATACTTACGCAATCCTTTGTCAGGAAAATTGACACTCGATCACATGTATTAAATTACACACAATTCAGAACGTGTATGTTCAAGTAGGTAGCATAACAAAAACGGACTTAGTCATACAGGCTGGCGTTGGCCACCTCGTGGGAATGTGCAGCATAAAGGATGGGAAATAAAAAGTACTCGGTACTTATCTAGTTAATTCTTAAGCACCATGTAGTTATCCAAATCAGCAGTTAATTACTTAATATGAAGAAAGGGTAAAAATCTGTTTTATGCCACACGGAAGGCACTTGAATTGGCACTTAATGATGGTAAAAGCGATCACTATCGCCAAGGACACCGGGAAGATGCGTTGCCAATCTAGACGATGCATTGCCAACCTAGAGCCTAAGCTACTTCCTCAAAAAAAGCATCTTACTGTACCTACAATATCACAGAAAGTACAAGGCAAATACACGACTAGGTAGACAAATAACAAATAGCATTAAAAAATTACATAATATGCTGATACCTGTGTGGTACACTCACTTTTTAATTAGTTATCGCGTCCAATCTTTGTAAGGATCCCTAGAACACTTATGATGATACATTCCTCTTGTGTCGATTCGAAAACAATAGAGTCTGTAAATGCAGTTTTCAAGATGACCCAGAATAATTGGTGACCATGACAGGACCTACTATAAATTACCTAGGCAACTTGTTTTTGTGTTGCTGATGAGGTCTCTCCTTATAGGTTCATATCAGAATTTTCTTTGTGATTTTTATTGTTGCTGATTATGACTTTCCAAGTATTATAGATAGAGTCCGACCGAAACTGGTTTTGCGGCCGAAACCGAAACCGAAACCGAATGTTCGGCCGTGGCTTCAGTTTCGGCCGAAACCGAAACCGAAACCGAAACTCACGTGGTCAAGTATAAAATTCCATAAAATACTGAGATTTGGTGCATTTTACCGATTATCCTGCATTAATTAGGACACCAAATTGAAACAATATATTAAAAGAAAAGAAAAAAAAGCCAAGTGCGAGTCGGACTCGCGCACGAAGGGTTCCGCACCATTGAGTAGGTAGGTAAATTAAAGGCGAATTGAGTGTAAATCTACTTACTAGATCTACTTCAAATAAATTTTTGATGGAAGTTTTCATGGTGAAATGCACTTCACATTAAGTAAGACATAAGTGTCTCTCGCGCAAACTATTAAGAAAAAAAAATTAGAAACTTTGGTATAATTTTTGAAGATCTATCTATAGATGCACATATAGGTTTCATGAAGAATATTTTTTCCAGTTTCAGTATATGGGGTCTCTCGAAAATGTACCTATTGTTTTTTATTCCATTTTTGTGCGAAAATCTCAATGCAGTTCACAGAATACATCAACTTAACAAGTTTTAAAAGTGCAGTTCTTACAGTGTCGGAAAAAAGTGGCTGTGACCTACGGACGGACAGATAGACAGACAGACAAGTGCGAATCTCTAAGAGTTTCTTTATTTTACCATTTGGCTACTGAACCCTAACAAAGTAGGTAATGTAACAACTTAAACTCTTCGCCTTTTTCATTTGTTATCTATTTTTTGCATGTACGGTCGACCAAGAAAGTGGTCTACCACTTTTGACAAAATTTTCTGTAAGATCAAATTGTCACTAAGGTTGACATGACCACTTGACGCGACGTCAATATACAATAATGATAAGGGAGCTATTGTCACTGTCAATAACATTATAGCAATGGGAAATCGACCTTGTTGTTTCGTGAAGTTCAAATGAACATCGTTCTTATAGGGGAAGACCAATTTCTTGGCCGACTGTACCTACCTAAGTACGTAATTTGATTTGTTAACAAATTTTGTAAACATTAAAATTTGTAATAAAGTTAATGTCTTAGTTTTTAACTATAATAAATAATTAAAGAACAGAAACGAAACAAAATCTTACAATAACCCAGTTCCATCGAAATATAATCTCTAACTAAAGAATTTTTGTGTCGGGCGATTACACACTAGCTAAGTTATGTTGCTACAGAGCTATAAAAACGGCGCACGGCAATTCCTGAACTGAGATACTAGCGTCCACCAAAGCGTTGCCGCGCGAGTGGAAGTTAGGCGAACGTGCTCGACAACTTCCGAAATTAGTTTCGGTTTCGGCAAAAGTTTCGGCCAATTTTGGCCGAAACCGAAACTGCGGCCGAAACTAGAATTTTGGCCGAAACTCGGCCGAAACCGAAACCGAAACCGAAACTTCGGTCGGACTCTAATTATAGATCCGAAATCCATTAAGTACAAATTATTGAATCACCTTTTACGGAACTTGTATTCCCTTACCAGCAGATAATTTAGTGGCTTGTTATTCTAGATCTCATATATTATACTGTTATGTATGTAGAGTGAATTGCCTAGCGGTCCATGTCACGTAGCAGAGGTATGCAATGCACCATCAAACGATAGATGAGACAACTCGACTGTCCTGTATATTTAATATGTATCTACACATATTCAGCTATATATCATCATATCTAAAGAAATAATAAGGTTAGATTTGGAATTGTGTCCACCAAATTAAAAACTACCATGTTTTACATGTTAAACATATTTGCGCAGGAAATTACTAATAACAGATAGGCAAGTAGTTGCAAATGTGGACACGTACCATTCCAAACGTCTTGCCAAACATAAATAAATGACGCGGTGGCTCGTTTGCCTGTAATTTTCAGCTGCTTCGCCACAAAAGGTTACCCATATTGGTAATGGTAAGGTGATAGGCGCGCAGGTGTGTTGCGAGCAGGTGATCTGCGTGACTTCAGCGTATCAGTAAGCTAGGGTTTAACCAACGTTTGGCACGATTTTACATTATTTAAAAAGTGAAACATTGGTGATGTTGATATGGCGCCAACATTGGGTTTAGGTAACATAGAAACAGCTGATAGCAGCGATAGCGCGGCCAAGTTCATTACCGCGCCGTGCAAATTGATTTGTCGCTATGATGGTCGCCCACCCACTTTACAGTGCAATGGTTTTTCGTTGAGTTAGAAGGCGAATGCATACGTTTTTGTATTAGTATAGCTAATTTAGTATATTAGATGTACGTAACAGGGGCGTGCGGAAATAATTTTGTTTTTTAATATGAGAACAACATTTTCTTTTGTCTTAAAACTCTGGAAATGGTTTTAAAGAAATCGTTACGCGCTGGACAACAAAGCTAATCCGGTGTCCAAAATAGTTACCAATCCGCTTGTCACCGAAAGGAGCGCGGATATCTCTTTAGCGATTCCACGCGCCTGGACCCCACGGACCAAGGGTTTCATTGCACCGCAGTTTCTGCCAGCTAGCCTTTTTGCTAGTAGCTGGGATGTGAGAAGCAGCGGGTGTCTAGTGTCCGGATTAATTCCACCGAACGAGTGTCATGCCATCAGGCCGCTTGCAGTCGTCACGTGCGATACCATTCGTCTGTAAAATAGGCGGCTCGTTGATGGTGGCAAGGGGCATTCGGATGCCGTCGTTCAGGGAATCATGGCGGGACAGACGGCTGTCGAACCTTTGGCGGGAGAGGCCCTGCTGGCTTTGCACGACGGGGCGCGAGTAGAGTTGCACGTGGGATAGATTATTCGTCACTCTTGTCTAACTAGAGACGTCAGAAAGTGAAGAGTAAACTATCCCGCGTGCGAAAAGCCTCGTGCGTGTTCGGCGCTGCGCAGACGACAGACTTTTGTGCGATCGAGTCTGCGGAGCAATAAAAATTCTGAATGGAAACTCTCTGCGCGCCATTCAGAGTTTTTATTGCTTGACAGACTCGTTCGCATAAAAGTCTGTCGTCTGCGCAGCGACTTCCTGTGCGAAATATTTTGGAGGCTTAAGGTGTCGACCGTAGAGCCACTGCGGCAGCGATGGATTTTGTTTATCTTTATGCCTAGTCGCAGGTTATTAGAAAGGTAATAATACAGCATCAAGTTATAATCATAACAGAATTACGTTACCGCGTTAACGTCACAGTCACAACAGCTTTATTAGAGCAGATAATGAGGTTAAAAACATATGTTGCCTATAAAACTATGAATAAATTAATTATGAATTTATTAGGCAGATGTCTACTAACTAATGAAACCTTCGTGGAAATAATTTTGACTAAATCGCGATGGCTTTGCGTAAAGAAAGTAAAAGAGTCATTCATCATGTCTCCGTGCACCGCCTTCACTGGGTCGCACTCACACTGCAATGGCCACGGCCACGTCCGGTTTACAAAATTGGTTTGCCACATTGACGACAAAGTGCAAACATGCGACTATATTCAGTGCGTTGAGATATAATACATAGAAGCAATAACAATAACGATCACTACAGATGGTTTTTATTCATCATCATCATAATCAGCCTATATACGTCCCACTGCAGGACACAGGCCTCCTCTCAGTATGAGAGGGCTTGGGCGATAGTTCCCACGCGGGCCCAGTGCGAATTGGAAACTTCACACACAACGTTGAATTACTTCTTACTTGGTTTTTATTGCTACCCAATTATGTTTGGAAATAAAGGGAACTAAGTGAAACTATTTCTTCCGTGTATGTCGTAAGAGGCTACTAAGTATATACCTAGATAGGTTTAGGAATATTTTAGTCGACAACTTAACTTAAAACCTAAAAAATATGTTAGAAGTGGCTGCTAAACGTGAAATAGTCATTGTTTTGATTTCGTAGCGTTTCGTGTGCTCTGCCATTCCCATTTGTAAGTACGTAGTGACGTATTGTATGTCAGTAAAACTGTACTAGAAGTCGGAACATTTTTACATTTTGAGCGTCGCTTACGAGCAACTTCAAATTTGAATCAAGTCTTTAGGAATACACCGTCTCCTTTCAGTATGCTTAACACAGCAACACCACGCAACACGCACGAGTTGTTTCACGCGCGGGATAAACTACCTGTGACTTTCTCACGTTTTAGTTAGACAGTGATAGTAATAGTCTACCTCGCGCGCATCTCTACTCGCGCCTTGCCTACAGCCATAGAGGATAGACCAACTAGAAAAACAATGATGGCCACCCAGTTCCGCAAACCGTCAGTTTTTTTCAACTTACTAACTCTCACAGAAACTGCAAAGAGCCAATAACCATAGAGGAAAAAGCCTCTGAGTTAGGCGCGATCTTTGGCCGGCCAATAACAGCACAACGAACGCCGCCATAGTTTGGCGGAATCGTCATCGAACAAATCCAATGACATTAGTACTCTATCTATAGGTTCTGTTCTCTATGCCTACTGCCTACTGTTTCAAGGAAAACCTCATCTAACCTAACGTCTCCGTTGTCCACAGCCACATAACTAAGACGACGACATGGGAGGACCCGCGCAAGTCGCTCGCAGCGCAGAGCGTGGCCGCGGGCGTGCAGCACCAGAGCGCGGAGACGCTGCTGGCGCCTGCGCCGGCGCCGCAGCCACAGCCCATCACGCCAGCACCTACACCAGGTATAACCTATTTAAGATTTGAATCTTAACTGTCAAAACCTCATGCATTTTTAAGTAAAAGGCATCGCCGCAAATACTGATACCGTTTGTATTGAAATCATTATACACCGGAAGATACGTTTTACGGGATCATTTGTACCATTATGGCGTTCCTTCAGGGATCTAGGTAAAGGTCCCTGTGCTCGACACTGACCCAATACTTGGCACTTACATCCTTCTATCTATTGGGCGTTGAGGCGTCGAGCATTGGAACTTTTACCTTACGTACGGAATACAGGCGTGATTGCATGTATCATGTATGTATGTGTAAAATACGTACATTTTTTTAAAACGACAGCAGTGTACCAACCGATATTAATGAAACTTATCCGATACCTTCACTAAAACTGCTTTAAAACAAACATGTAGAGCTTCAGTAGATAGAGCTCACTTTTTAATTTAATTTTGAACAGGGCGGGATTTCAATGTGGAAGTTTTTCGTATACTTTATGTATGCGATTAGGTCACATGTAAACATTAAACAGAGTTCGTATCACTTGTAAATATCAGCACTAATATTATTAAATTAAATCGAATGCTTCACAACCTTTTCGGCACGCTACTTATTGCCAGTGATTTGGGGGTAGGTAGACTTTCTAGTTCTTTCTTATAGTAGATTGTTCAACAAGGGACTAAAACAAGCCATAATGTCACGAGATATTTAGACACCCGAGCATAGCGAGGGTGGCT
>BHDV01009056.1:0-14026 GCA_005406045.1 Adoxophyes honmai | reverse complement strand
AGAGCTTAAAAAGGAGTTTTAGGCCCGCTATATAGGGACTAAAGAATCACTTTAAGAGCATGAGAAGTGAAAAATATATTATTATCGAGACGTAATTAATTAAGGGCCGATTGTTCAATCACCAGATAAATTTATCTGCCAGTTAAAATTATTGCTATCCTTTTTTCGCGTCATATAAAAGAAAAGTGACAGCCAACAACATTTATCGGACAGATATGTTTTATCTAGTGATTGAAAAATTAGCTCTAAGACTAAAACCCAACCAATTCAATATACCTACCTATCTAGTTATATGCGTCAAACTAACAAGGTTTGAGCTAGAAATTAGTGATAGAAAAACAACGCGGATAATTCTCTCTGTAACTATTCTATTTCAACCTTTTCTATACTCGTAAGAAACATGAAGGCTACTACATATATTAATGACCTGGCTTTGTTTCCCTGTAGGTAGGTACGTAGTTACCAACACTCACAAAGAGCCAATGTTTCTCTGATCTCGTTTTCACGTGATCTAATTGGCCACAGAGTCGCGTTTAAAATTATCATGGAACTGAAATAAAAACAAGTAAATAACCCGAATTCTAAAACCGATTTTATGACGGGTATTAACGCGTTGTTTCCGTCGGTCGATGCGAGACGAGCGATGAAAGGTGTTCGGAAAATACATCGGTGTCGCGGCGCGAGCGGCGGGCGCCCGGCGGCGCGGGCGCTGCGGCTTTCAGCGCCCGCGCCTGCGCGTTGCGACACCGCACCGCCGACGCCGACCAACGTTCATACAATGTCATCGTTTCTTTCACTTCCCTCCATCATCACTCTGCTGTCTAGACAGTTTTACGAAAACAATATACTTGTTGGTTTAACTTCAAACGACTGTGAGTGTAACTGTTTAGGGCGTCACGTTACGTGTGCGAACGCACATATACACATATTTACGCATTCTTATCATAGGTATAGCGCATTACGTGCTGTAGTCACGTTCTGCGCCGCCGCGCTGTTTGCTCGCGGCGCCGCTCGCCCTCGGCGCGGCGCTCGTCGCCAGTCGCGGTTTCGTCTCTCCTTATCTTTCTTATTACCTCATCTTCTCAAACTCTCACTCTATCTATAAAGATCGTCCCGCGCCACAAATAAAGGTGTTTTCATTGCGCATTCCTCTCTAATCGATGTCACGGCAAATTACCTTTGTTTAATCATGGAATAATTTTGTTGTGAACACACTTTTCTGGAAATCGTGACTTGATATTTTGTTTAGGTTTAGGTATGTTTTAGGCGACAGGCGCTAGCCTAAACCTGTCACTATTTTACGTCTTCCATCTTTTTTCAATCCTAAAACTATGCTAGAAGTGGCTGCGAAGAGTAAAATAGTCATAATCATGGTTTTGTCTGTCACATTTCGCGTGCTCTGCCTACCCCATTATCATTTGGGTAAGGCTCAAAAAAATTGTACATAAATTAAGGGTTAATAAAAACAAAATCACGATCGCGTCACGTGTGTTACGAAAATTACCTATACAAAATGTATGGGTAATTGTCGTAACACAAAAGAATCAATTAACTTTTGTTTTTATTAAAGCCCTTAACTAGGTACAATTTTTTTGAACCTTACCCATGTACCTTTTCTCTTACCTACTGACGGGCTTCGCCTTTCTCTACCTGTTTGTATTTACATTTAAAAACCGAAGCTTGAAATAAAGTTTCAATTGCTTCTCGCTTCAGTTGTTCAATGACAACTTTACAACTTTTCCTTATTTGTTATCATCCGCGTACGGTGCACCGTGAGTTCCCCAATGGTAATGGCCAGTCAATTAATAAATAGGTTTTTGCGTGAGTCTTTAATGAGTTATCGAGTTTGAATCATATTTGAAAAATATTTTAATGAAAAATTACTTAAGGTCAGGTGGGGGAAGAGAAACGCAGGGGTAAGAGGGCACTACAGACCATACTCACTCATAACTCGTACGAGTTATGGTCTGTGGTGCCTCTTACCCCTGCCCTGCCCCTGAATTTCTCTTCCCCCACCTGACCTTAGTTATCTTTTATTTTATAAATAAATATTATAGTCGTTAATGCGGTTCGAATAGGTAAATTATTTTTTTATCTAAATATTTGCTACGTGTAGTGACTAAGTAATTTTATACTTCATTGAAAAAATTGTCCCTGCGCGTATTGCGTTGCCTACCAATTTGTAAAAAAGTAGGTTCCCTCTTACAAAATTAAAGAAATTAAAGAGAAGAAATGAGATAAGAGAAAGTTTACAATTGTATTATTTAGGCACTTTTTCATTCTATGGGCTGCGGTCCTTGTAGTAAATATTACGTATAATACCTACCTACCTGTATTAGTTAACTCTTTTCCTTTTCAGCGATGAACTAAGTAAGAGGAATTTCCTTAGTCGGTATTTCATTATTAATTAGATGCGTCAGTAATTTCTAACACCATTAACAACAAATCAAGCCTGGGTAATTCCGCAACCACAAGCACAGAGCGATCCCTAGTTTATCAAAGTATCCGTATCCCTACACGATTTCGGATATTGCTAGGCCATTGTTTATTAAAAGCTGCTTCTAATTATAAATGGTGACACCTTATGAGCAATGCACATCCAGTGGCCAAAAGTATGAATGAGAGCGGACCTTTGAGCGCCACGCGCGCCCCGGCGCAGCGGGCGTGATTCACCGGCGCGGGCACGCGTCTGGCGCCGTTGTTTTCTTGGAACGAGCCCGCGACCTTCCCCGTGTCCACCTGATTACCGATCACGTGCGCGTACGTCTTAGACTAATCCCTACTGGCTTACTAGTCGCTGTTGAGAGGATCATACATGCTCATTGCCTTGCATTTACAATCTCATTGATGAAGTACGTCTGATTGATTTCAGCAGCGAAGAGTACAAGTAGTAACACAACGCCCGACCCCCTGGGCCCGCTGCCCGACGGCTGGGAGCAGGCCGCCACTCCGGAGGGGGAGGTCTACTTCATCAACCACGCGGCCCGCACCACGTCCTGGTTCGACCCCAGAATACGTAAGTGGTCCTACTACGTCGCATTCTTTCCTTGAAAAATATACAGATAAGTCACGTTTCACGTTTCAAATCGAGCTTAGCTCATGTTTCGGGCTAATTCGTAGCCTTTCATCTATGAGCCGTGGCGGCTGCTGTCAAACGCGCACTGCACGTCACCGCTCTGTTCGCGCGATTACTCGTGCTCGACGAAACTAGGTATTACCGACGAGCGACTACCTTCGTTACTGAATTGAATTGAGTAACGAAGGTAGTTGCGCGCCGGTAATAGTTTCGTCGAGTCGCGCGAACAGAACGGCGGCGCGCAGTATGAGTTTGACGTCGATTTAAAACATGAGATATCCGTATATTTTTCAAGACGAGGGAGTCTCTAGTTTAATATTCAATGTCGGTATTCTTTGTTAATTTAGCATGCTAAGTTTTTCCTGTTTTTTGTTTGCAGCTCAGCACTTGCAGCGCACGCCAGCCGCGGGCACGGCGGCGGCGGGTGGCGGCTGGGTCAACGCCTCGCTGCAGCAGAAGATTCGGCTGCAGTCGCTGCAGCTCGAGCGGGAGAGGCTCAAACAGCGCCAGCAGGAAATTAGACTGCAGGTACTAGTCCCAAACTTCTCTGCTGACGTTATAAATGCAAAAGTCACTCGGTCTATACCCTTTCACGCTTCAGCCGCTGAACTAATGGCGACGATTCGTTCGTCGCCAATTCAATTGCGTATGGAGGTAGTTACAGTCCCGAGGAAGCCTGCTTTTTACCCAGAAAATATATAATTATAATTTAGGTAGGTACCCCGGAATCAAACTTGGCAAGATTTTAAATAGTAGCTACTAGCTCGCCACGGTATTTAACATGGTATGATTTTAAAATGTGGGGGTTAGCTCCATGGAAAAAAAGCACAAACTTAACCCCACTTCTTAATGGCATCGTTAAATACCGGGGCCTGTAGCAGTAGTTTATAAAAACCCACACTTTTTAACCCTTTTTCATCCCTACTCTCTCATTTAATAATCTATTTGATCTGACAATACATAGGTAGGTATTCATCTTATTTTGTGGTTGTCATTTCTGACTAGGTAGATACAATATCGTGGTCGGCAAACAAATAGGGTAAGTTCACGTATCACATTTACCTGGAAAAAGAGATACACGAACTTACCTCCATCGCTTAAAATCTGGCTAAGATGTTTGCTGACCACTATAACTCTTGCAATATCATCCAAAACATATCTATCATTTTAATACTTATCCAACAGATTTAACCACTTGTAGATTGTTTTGTCGTTTGTTGCTTGTATTGTAAAATTGAAATTTAACTCCGCATGATGCATCAGTGGTGGCGATGTGTTATTATTTTGCTTTCTGTGATGATGAAATTGACAAATAAGCATATTTATTTTCCGTTACCGAAATAGGGTTAAACTTGCTTGATTTAAAGTTTTTTGGAGTCGACTATGAAGGAAATATAGACGATTATTCTTAATTCCTAATTAGAAATTAATTTTTATACGTGTGACCTATAAATTTTAACTTAATTTACTACTTTTACTGATTAACTTCTGAGCAACAAATTGTCTATGGCTTAAAATTCCCCGTCATCGTGTTGACACTTGACGCTTTAAAAATTGATGCAGGGATGCAGGGTGACGATGTAACCAGTGGTCATTGGATTTATTAAAATCTATAACCACATTTAATTAAACGGTCGGTTAATCATGACGTGCCGCACAGAGGCGAAAGGGCCACCCTCAACAGTTCGGTAACTAGCCTTTTAAGCTCCCGGTGCGAGCTTTCAAAACTTGTACCCTTGAAGATACTGGTTTGGTCATTCCTGCGCACCTCCAGGATCTGCGCCCAGTGCCTGGCGACCGCTGGCACCGCTCTAGTTGCATGAGGCACTGACCCTCAGTATACCTAATGCTGCGGTTTTCTCTGCAGCCTCAAGACGCTAATACTCCTAATGTTTCCAGCAAGAGCTGATGGCGCGGCAGGCGTCATCCATAGTGTCGTCGCTGAGCGGCGCGGCGGGCGCCGGCGCGGGCACCGAACTGCCACTCGACCCGTTCCTGTCGGGCCTCACTGACCACCAGAGGCAGGAGTCTGCTGACAGCGGGCTTGGAATGGCCGTTTCACAAGTACCTTACCTTTTTTCTTAGCTACTACTTCTTATGCGCCTTGGGTGAACCTTGGCTTAGACTCGGCTGGTGTCGGGTTTAGTGGACTCACTGCCATACCTCACCTTCAAACCGTCAGCCGGCTTACCACAGCAAGACGCGAGTGGAGATACATGTGGGATAGGACTAGGTGTATAGTATACAGGAATCTGTTACTATATAACTTAAATCTCAGGAAGTGACATGTAGTCTATCAGCGTGTTACTCTGCTAAGCCTGCAGAATGTCGTAAGAAGTGACTGAGGAAATACGTTTAGATATGCCTTAGGCGACAAGCCAGTAACCTGTCACTATTGGTACATCTCTTTCATCGGTGTTTTAACCTAAAATTTTGCTGAAAGTGGCTTCGGGACGTGAAAGGTAGTCATGGTTTTAATTATGTAACGCTTCATGTGTCTTGCCTACACAATTTGGGAATATGATGTATGGTTCTCATATCCAATTCATCCAAGGTTTGACTAGCTAGAGATCGAAATTGATCATTCCACCATCAATTATTTCTGCCTTTTTTCTGTCAGTCTAATATTATTAATGCGAAAGTACTGTTTTAACTCTTCACGCCGAAACCACTATTCTACCTTTTCCATTTCTGAACCTAAAATTATGTTAGAAGTGGCAGCCACGCGTGAAATAGTCATGGCTCTGTATACCCCATTTAGGAACACAGGTGTGATTGTATGTATGGTCTCTGACTATTCTTGACTGTTGTTGCTTGCAGGCGTACGCGCCAGACGACTTCCTAAGCATGGATGACCGCATGGACTGCAGCAGCGAGGCGGGCGTCGACCCGGCTGACATTACGCTCACCGACAACCTCGACTCCACGGACGACCTCAACACTTTACAGGTGACTTTATTGTCTACTTTAGCTTTGAAGTGCAGTTGGTGTTTGGAGGAGTAGAACAGGATAAGCCAACGGGTTAACTTAGATATGTCGTGTATTTTTCAAAATACCTACGCATGTTGGGAGGGGAAGACCCAGAAGGACGTTCCGTGACCAAATCGCGGACGTTTTAGAAACAGGTCAGGTCAAGAGTTCCCGAAACCGACGAGCATGTATGAAAGGACTAATGAACGTGGATGAAGCAAAAGAGGATTGTAGCAAGTGGAACAAAGTGGTATCTGCCTACCCCTGTGGGAAAGAGGCGTGACGGTATGTATGTAAGCAAGTAAGTGCTTTCATCATAGGAGCACATGGTTGGTTTAGAAGGAATTACAAGAGAAAGTGACAGAAACCTTGTAGCACCAATTTCACCAACAAAGGGACAGCCTATACCTACTTACCTATTATAAAATTAATTGTGAATCTCTCTAATTACAGATGGGCGAATTCACAGCGGATATATTGTTGGACGACGTGCAGTCACTCATCAACTCGACCCCGAACAAGCCGGACAACGTGCTGACCTGGCTGTAAGCGCGTGTGTAATTACAGACATTAAAGTGTGTGTGCGTCGACGTGATTTTACGTGTGTTTTGTTGATGCAGTACCCGCGTGTTCGGTACAGGTATGCCTCACATGTAAGTAATACAGTATTGTTTGTTGAAGTCTGCATTTATCGGAATGAGATAGGAGAATAATTGTGCCTATCCTCGTTTGATGTAACTTGAAGCCCTGTCGCAGGCGACGCGTTAACGCGCGGCAGGGCTCCCAAGATTAACATTACTGTTAGTAGCATTATAATTTGCTTCCTACGTGTTTTCAACTTCAACGTTAAGTATTATAGCATGCATAGTATCGGTTTCGTTTAGATAAAGTAGAGCTATGACAAGAATGCCAAGTAGTTAGGTACCCGTAAGTGGTAGGCCATGACTGCAATGCTGGCTAGTCACTATTTAGAAGACTACTTACTTATTACTAGGAACTCGCGCGCGGCTGACGACGTTTCGGTTTAAATGGCAATCATTATTTTTCGATGCAAGCCTTCTTTCTTAGCAGAAAGAAGCAGTGTTGCAATACTAACTTAAGGTAAGCTAGGTTTCCAATAATCTTTAGCTGTAAGACTAATGGAAATCCTATCCTTTCTTTGACTACTTAGAATAAATTAACTGAATGAATTTGCATGGATATATTTGTCGACGTATTCATTATTAAAATTGTGATAACATCTCGATGGAACAGTGCCTTGTTGTGCCTTTAATAAAATATATTTATTGTGGTTTGCAAGTAGTTAAGTTAAAATATACATATTTTCATCCACTTACAGTTTATACGACGAGCAAGCTGTTAAATGTTGTTATGTAATTGGACAGAGTTGAAATACTTATTCAGTAGCGAGTGGCGCGATCCTCTACCTACTTACACCGTCCTTGTGTATTTGTCGAGATTATAAAACTTATAAATACGCATAAGTATCTATACTAGTTGTAACTTAGTTTAATTGTGAGCTAGATGAAAGCTGGCAAATTTACAATATACACTGTTAAAAGTTAAATTTAATTAAGAATTTATACTTCGTGTATGGGTGCAGCTAGCTAATTAACATAGGGTTGTTTAAAGCGAAGTGCCCGCAGCGCCGGGCGGGCGCCGCCCCGGCCGCTGGTGCAAGTTTCCTGTTACTTACTTACTTCGTTTACTATTTCATGCTTCTGCTACTTAACTATTGTCCCATCTTATCTAGTGAAGTTTTGTCAGAACTCTCTCAAAATTGTTTTAGCCCACCTAGTCTTTAGATTTGTTTGTATGAAATTTTATTAATATAGCTAGCTCGATTGAAACTACGACAATAAAATTAGGACTAAATATGAATGCTACATTGAAAACTTTGCCATATTAGTAACGTACTATTATTATTCTTATAAGACTTAATGTAATCTTCATTTTCGATAAGCATCTGTGTAAGTATTATAATTAGAAGTAACGGTGCTGGGTTTATGATACATTTACTTTTGTATTGTGTAGATCCATTTTGTTGTATTTGATTTGTATTCATTTGTATTTAACCTCGTGGTCGCCACGGCGCCCGCGCCGCATATTCTTCGGTTCATTATTCTGCCGCTGCCCGTGGGGCGCTCGGCGGGGCGCCTCGGGAACATTCCATACGCTAGCCGCGCGGCGCCGGCCGGCGCTGCTTATACGAACAGAATAATATTCAGAACAATATTATATTTCATACGTTTATTTCTTAAGTAGGTATATCCGTTATAATTTTAAAACATATCTTCAAGCTGACAGCAGATGCAAGTTTTCTCTGTAGTTTGTTATGACATAAGGTACTTGTATCAATGTTACGACAATGAAATTAGTTACTAGGAAAATAATTTACAATCATTTCATTGTAGATAATTCAATATTCTTATATGAATTAAATAAATATTTGTTTTAATACAAATCACTTTTTATTTCCAATAATCTTGATTGGTGCAATGTGCGGAGTTATAGTTCGCTTCTGGTTTCCTGTGAAAAAGCAAGCAGTGTTCAAACCACAGAACAGAAAAAACTAGTAGAAGTGGTGAGTGGGCGGGGCACGTGTGTCAACTTTACGCGGACATCCGCAAGACTCCCTTAGTGCGCAGCTTTCATTCATGCGTGACGGTTGAGCGAAATTTTTTCTGATACTATGTAAATATGCCCTATTGTGCAGTTTTAGAATGTAAAAACGATAGCCGCAACAAAAATATTACTCATGGCGGCATTTCGTATCATCGGTAAGTGCTATTTTATATTATTTCTGATTTTTCTTTGCATTTTTATTCCGCGTGACATTTCTGAGCTATTTGATATTCAAAATTGAGCTTTATGTGACAGTCAGTAGCTCGATTCCTGCTTGTGTCAAATAATGTCAATTTTTCTAGAAAGTTCTCTACTCGGAAGTACGTTGAACTTGCAAAATTAGTGAGAATGTATTGTCGATAAAGTTATCGATAATAGTTTTTTTAGTTTCGAATGAATTATGTAAAACCAACTATTTTAGATTTCCTTATCATCCTATTCAAAAGGAATAATGGATCAAGGCGACTGGGAGACAAAATTGGATGCCAGCGAAAACTACATAGTACATATGTTCGGAACATTTTAATGAGAACGATGTTGTTATTACTCCAAAAGGCTACAGTTATTTAAGTAGCACGGCTGTTCCAACTCGAAATATTGTCAAGGTAATGAATGTATGTATACATTTTTTATTTTAGAAAATATTTTACCGTACCATATCTCAAAAGGTATAATAACGAAACCATCCATGCGTTTGTCTGTCTGTCACTCCGTTTTCTCCGAAACCTCTCAACCAAAAATAGATATTATTTATTACTAACTAACTAACTACGTTATCATTTTTATAGATTAGTACTGGAGATTACATGAAACCGTGTCGACTGCGGCATTTTTGCAAACGTTCCGCTGACGGCGCTGTCTCAGTTTCCATACAATGTTTGTAATAACTCGCAAAAAAAATTATCGACTGCATGATCGTTTTAGACACACTAGACGTACTGCTTCGTCCTCCCCCGCGTCTCTGTATCGCGCGGGCGAGGACTCAGTTACGCGGTCTATCTACTATAGTTAGCTAATATCGATAGGTACAAGATACATGCCTGTACATCTCTAGTTCCTTGTCACAGTCTTAGTCTAGTTTTATGTCAGTCTTAGTCCTTAGTGCTTACTTCATAGTTCGGCTACTCAACGCAAGATGGCAGTAGTTTGTATGTATAGTTAAATGTCATGTCCAGGCGTAATAAGCAACAAATGCGAGTAATGAATTGTGGACAGTGTGACTCAGGCATAAGGTCTAATATATTATTAGCTGACTGCTGCTTCTTGTTTCCTTTTGAATAAAACATTTCTACCAATCACATTCAAAATGTCTATGTAGTTAACTTTGTGTTGGTGTGCGCAACGGCGACACTGGTTCTGAAAGTAATTGACGCATAAGGCACTTCCATTGTATTTTCTATTCCGTGGTTCAAACATACGACAACACCTTTATACTTACCGTTAAATATAGATAAAGCCTGACCAATATTTTGTTAGGTTTGTTAAGAGGGTTGTAGTTTTAGTTTTCCCAATAGGTACAGCAATATTCCACAAAGTAAGTCGTCACCTTATTCAGTCATACTCGTAATTGTCATAAAAGTCCAAACATACATTACAAACTGAAATATATTTACAACATGCACGTTTTTTCACTGACGTTCATTGACTGGCAAGACAACGGCACTTGTCCATTTAAAAGCAAGTGTCATTGGTGTAAGAAATTAGTTTCCTCGAAATTTCCGTAACATGAAAGTTATGTGGTCGGGCTTTATCTGTGTATTATGAAAGCGTTACATAAATAAATACATACATATTGTGTTAGGAACCGAAACCCAAGCTTCAAAAGCGCCTCATCTGTGAAAATAATACAAAATTGAATTGAATTACATGCTGGGAGTGCCATCAATAAGCCGCTTCAATACAGAGTGTTAGTCTAATACCAGTAGGTATAATGAATTCAAATAACTGACTGCCAACTACATCACTCCTATTACAGTCAAGGAAATTGGCTGTTAGCATCCTTAGGCCAGCCTTACACTTGTAAGTTTTACTTACGTAAGTACCTAGGGACACAGCTATAAGTTAGAATGAGATAGCAATGCTCATCTCCCTTTTCAGCAGATAGCTGCGTCCTTCTTACGTAAGTAAAACTTACAGGTCTAAAGCTAGCCTTATAATATTTATTCTCGTGTTATAAAACTACTAACTCTATCATACAGATAAAATCTTAAGGACCGGCCATACAGTATGGATTTTTAGGGTCGTATATTGATACATGTCAACAGTATCCTAAAGAATACCAAGCGCTTGAGGTGAGACGGTGCAGGTCAAGCCCTGAGTGGCTCTAAGCTGTGACCATAAGTAGTGTGTTTTGGAATGGACCATGTCCAAAAGTGATATAACTACGATTATTTTTCGTTAGTCCGATCGGTGGATCAGTTAATAGGCCCAATGGCATCTCGAAACTGTTGACCTGGAGCAGTTCTTTGGTGGCGTGGAGCTGGCGGTAGTGCCCCACAAATAGCTTGGGCGTTCGTGGGCGTACCGCATCCGAGACATCCACGTGGTAGAAGTGGAAGCGACCAATCCGCGTGCGCTGATTGGTGATGGTCACCTCGCTTTTCCTACCATAATGAGATACGGTGCATAATGCCCGCGTGGACGTTATGGGGTGAGGCGGCATCTTACGGCGGGATCCTTGAAGCGGTCGTCCTGAGGCAGTTCGCGGGTGGCAGTGAGCTGGCGGTAGTACTCTACGGAGAGCTTGGGCGTGCGGGGACGCGCCGGGTCCGTGATATCCACGTGGTAGAAGCCGAAGCGCTCGCTAAACAGGTAAGTGTTTTGGTCAGTATGGTCAGAGTTGGGCTGTCAATCAACAAACAAGACTTTCATTGTAATAATAGTCCAAGCAGTAAAATCTAGTTTTATAGACGAAAAAAGAACGATTATTATAAAAAGTATTAGTGGTAGTATGAACGCATATAGACTAGTTTATTTTACTACCAGAGAAATTGTTTTTTCCGTGCAAACAGTAGCTTCTGTCCTTTTTTGGAACTAGAAGTATATCCATGCCTGATTTTATCGAATTCGGTTCAGCAATAGAATGGGGAAAATATAACACACAACAATGTTAGTCGCTAGTTATTATTGGCAGAAACTAAGTATGTTGCCAATGTTTGAATCTTGAAGAAGATGGACTTTAGTAATAGAGCAACTTACGAAAATCCAGCACGCCATTCAAAGTTGTCCATCAAAGTCCACGCGGTGTATCCCAGAACCCTCACACCATCCTCGTAGATGACATTCAGGATTTCAGTCAGGTAGTCCTAAAACATGAAAATCTCTAATCAATGTACAAAAACGATGCAGTTTCCATTAATTAATTTAACCCCAAACTTGTTCAGGAGCCACAACGCACAATGTGCGATCTCAAATATTCGCAAAGTTGTCAGCTACAAAGAGTAATATATAAACGGATAGTGAAGGCGTAAACTATCTGATAGAAATAGACTACTGCCATGAATATAGTAGGTTATTGTTAACTCACGTTAAAATACTTTATGCGCCCGTAGTCTTCCAAAGTGCCAAGGTCAGAGAAACCGTTCTCGGTGATGTAGATCGGCGGGTCGTTATAGGAACTCTTGCACCAACGCAGCAGGTTCGCAAAGCCGGTGGGCACCACCTGTGTTCAACAATTGAACTAAGTCAGGGAAATAGTCGTGGATTGCTCTAATATAGGTATCTATGTGATGCCATATGAAATAAAGATATATATCTAAATCTTACGAAGTATGTGAAAGTATAATTTTATTCCTTACCCTAAGCCATTCTGATGCGGAATCTCCTCCAACTTCCATAGTCGTGACAGCCCCAATATCCTTAAGCCAGGACGGCGACTTAGCCAACGGGTCCACACCGGGGCCCGTAATCAAATGAGTCGTGTAGTGGTTGATTCCCAAGAAGTCAGAAGTTCCTTTAATTCTTTGGGTCCAGTATTCGTCGAATTGCTCCAAGCGAGGCTTTGTCAGACCTTCGGCCAGGCTTTGCTGGGCGACGTTTTCGACCATAGCCGCGGGGTATCCACCTTGTTCAGTGAAGATAGGGTGAGCAAACCAACCGAACTGTGAATAAAAAAGTTTATTGTTAGTGTAGAGTTCGGTTCCTATGTGTTTGTAGCAAATATTGTCATGAATCCCGATGTCGACTTTCAAAAAGGCGCTGAATGAAAGCATTATTGGTCACTAAAAATTACTCACTTTGAACTGATTTGCAACTTCAGCGAGCGCAACTTGTTCCACATTCGAGGGATCGCTGGGCTCGTACCAGATAGAGTTGATGGAGATCATTATCCTCCCGTTCTGCGTGGGTCTGTACGTCTCATTGTACAGATGGTAAGACTCAGCATGAGCCTTGAGCAGCGTGTCACTGCAGAGGTAACAACCGACGCCGTGGCTGTCAATAGCCGGGGCTTTCTTCAAGTCACCGTACGCGTCTTCGCAGATTTCGTAAGGCTCGTTGAAAGTGATCCAGGACTTGATTTTGCCGCCGAACTCTCTGAAGCAGAGATCTGAGTAGTCGCGGAAGTAGTCGATCATCTTGGGGTTGGCCCAGCCGCCGAGGTCTTGGAGTGTTTGCGGTAAATCCCAGTGGAATAGTGTCACCTAAGAAAGGATAAAAGACGATATTATGTTCATTTGTATCTGTATTCAAATAAACCACAAGATGAAGTTTCACGCAAACCGAAGGTTAGATTAGAATTAAGTGAGTGATGATTTACCAATGGTTCGATGTTCTTCTCGGCCAAAGCGTCGAGAAGCTCGTGGTAGTACCGCACACCGTCCGGGTTGACAAAGTCGGCGCGGCCGGTGGGCAGCAGCCTCGACCACGACAATGAGAACCGGTAGAAGTCCACGCCAAGGTAGGCCAACTCCTCCACATCTTCACGGTATCTGTGGAACACAGATAGTTGGGTCTAGATCGCAGATGCTTTGAGATTAGGTTTATCAGCCACAGGATATCCACCGTTGGACATAGACCTTATATTGGCCATAAAGCTCAACTTGCTTAGGTCAAAAGCAACTTGGTTTCACAGTATACACTCGTGGTTATAACCAGGTCTATTAAGAGTTTGGGAAATATCATTCAGATAGAAAATTAGGAAATAAGTTCGACCGGTCTGCTTCCGATTTTGGGCAATTTATAATAACAAATGTTAAACCAATTTCCTTCCTTAGAAATTACGATTTGATTCGATCAATCGGCAGGTATGGCGTTGGACGTTAATATGGCATATGGTTATTTATATGAATAGCCTCCGCTTAAAGTAATCCCAAGTAGAGTTGCCACGAATAGTGATTTGGCCGAATACCGAATACC
>BHDV01009045.1:17891-31325 GCA_005406045.1 Adoxophyes honmai | reverse complement strand
AAAACTTATGTCACATCCCAGGATCGAACCCAGAATGTTCTGCACAGAGAGCACACGGTCTAACCACTACACCAGAGGAGCTGTTCAGTTCTCTAGCGAAATATCTGTATACATTCAGTAAGAAATTCATATCCCGGTTTTTATTTTTTTTCTCGGAAGATTGCGTTTTCCCGGGAAAACCACTTATGTAGATAAACTTAAAACTCTAATCCTCGTCTATATAAAAAGTTTCATGTAAATCGTTAGAGCCGTTTCCGAGATAGCTGGTATATATAAACAAACAAATAAATATATATACAAGATTACCTCGTTTAAAGGTATAGGATATACAGATCATGAAAAGAAGGCAATTATGCTTTGATACGCCGACCTTTTGTAGTTAGAAATTGTAAGCGAATTTCCAATATTACATGAATGAGTTATTACATTTTTTTCTCCCCGTGTGCTGGGTAAAGGATAAAAAGGGACGATAGCAAATATTTTACAATCTCCAAACCAGCGTACAAATATAAATAAAAACTAATAATGTCTTGGTGATACAAGAGAAGAGAAAAACGACACTTCAGCATCTGTTCCTAGCAACAACGCTGGTTACACCTCTCAGTTTCTTACGTGCTTGTCTCAAGAGGTGACCAAGGCTCAATGGGCTTTTAGGACAACTGTCAAAGTGCTATTTATTGACTATCTGATTTTTTTTTACAATCCATAAGGTAAATGCACCAATCCTCAACGCCTCAACGCCCAGTAGATGACACCCATCTGGCACCTGTCTTAACTTACCTTGACATAAGGTTGCAAGTGCCAAGTATTGAGTCAATGTCGAGCACAAGGACGTTTACATTACGTAGACCTAAGAGGATGAAGCTATTATGCTACGAGTATAGGTGACAGGCTCGCAAATAGGTTTGCCACTATTGTACCTCTTCCTACATTTAAACCTAAAAAAATGCTAAGATTGGCTTCTAATCGTGAGATAGTCGTAGTTTTCGCTTTATTTATTACTAGCTTTTGCCCGCGGCTCCGCTTGCGTTATATTCGAGATGATTTTTTACACCCTTGGTTACATTATTGACGATTATCAAGGATCTCTAATTTTTTTTTTTTCAAAATGAAACGTAGCCTATGTATGACAATTCGGAAGAATGTAGCATTCTAATAGTGTTTTTTTTTAAATCGGCCCACTACTTTTTGAGCCTATTCACTACAAACATACAAAAATACAAACAAACAAACAAATCTTTCCTCTTTATAATATTGGTGTAGATGTAGATTGCATGTTGTTTTCCCAGCCCATTTGGGAAAACATGTGTGATGTATAAAACCTGCAGATGCTCTTTTGGGTCAAAATCAAAATTGACTTACTGTGTTCCGATGGGGTCATTTTGACGGTTTCGGCACGACCTGGAATCGTCTCCGAGTGCCACAGCACTTGCGCAATCTGGTGATACGCCACGGTAATCAGCAGCAACGGTATTCTGGAACAAGAGAATGGGAATTTAGAATAGGGTTTTTGAAAATTTCAGAAATATATTTTTAATCAATTCTTCACCATGTACATAATAAACACGATATATTAGTATTTCCGGATTCTTTTCTGTATTAATATAGAAAATAATTAGTAAAGTTAAAATTCTCAAACTCGCTCGAAAAACGCTGTTTAGAAAATGGAGTCAATCACATGACGTCTGTGACGTCACAGGCAGGTAAACAAAGGCGACAATCTGTCGATGAGACACTGAACACTTAAGTTTTGTCAACTTTGTTTACCTGCCTGTGAGATCATCAATCAATCACAAAATTCACACAGCGTTTCGGTCACAGATACATTATTAAAGAAAATTTGATATTAATCGGAGAAAATCCTCTAAAATGGATAATATTTTGATCAAAAAGAAAGTGAACTATGTATATTTAATTTTCCTGTAGTCTGTTAGGTTGGCCACAAATTATAGTTTATTTTTTTAGGGTTGTCAAAGACCCTATTTTAGTTACATATTTAGAATCACTCCTTTTCATTTCTTAAGAGGATAGGAGTCGCACCATTTCTCCATACAAACGTAGTCCCCTGTTTTCTCCGTGAATAATGACATTAGAGCAAAACAATTTTTTTACATTATACCTATTTGTATCGATAAAAGCAAATCGTAGGGGCATAGCCACAGCAGACACAAATTTAATGGAAAAAAAAATTTGCGCTAATGTCATTATTCACGGAGAAAACAGGGGACTACGTTTGTATGGAGAAGTGGCGCGACTCCTATCCTCTTAAGCTCACGCACTGACTGTGGAAATAGGGCGGCTCGGCGGGGTAGCGTGATAGTACGAACGAAATCCTATCCCCTATGATCCTATTTCTTCATACTCCTTAATCATGTGCCCCAATATTGCATTCCATTGCGGGAAAGTCCCACATAGAGAATCTCACCAGGCCATAGAGGACAGACCCAATAGAGAAACAATTGTGGCCACCCAGACCCGCGAAAGGTTGGGTTTGGCGCTTACTAACTGTCACAGAAACTGTACAGAGCCAATAACCGTAGAGAAAAAGGCACTAGCGTTACGTGCGGTCTTAGGCCGGCCAATAAGAGCACAACGATCGTCTCGATGGTTTTGCGGAATCGTCTCCGAACAACCAAAATTACATTAGTACTCTATTGGGTCTGTCTTCTATGCTCCAGGCAGATGTTATGCCTATATAGGCAACAAATCCATAGAGAGAAATTTTGATGTTGTATTTTTATGCTGTAGCTGACGCGCTCATATAGCTTTTATTAATAAAATAAAAAATAGATGTTATTTTTTTTTGGAAATCTATATGGCGGACTAAATAGTTTTTAGGGCTCCGTACCCAAAGGGTGAAAACGGTACCCTATTACTGAGACTTCGCCGTCTGTCTGTCTGTCTGTCCGTCTGTCACCAGACTGTATCTCAGAAACTGTAAGAGCTAGGCAATTGAAATTTTGAAAGATGATGTATTTCTGTTGCCGCTAGAACAACAAATACTAAAATCAAAATAATGTTAATAATTAAGCCGGGCTTCCATACAAAAAGCGTGTTTTTTTTGTTTTTTTTGGTACGGAACCATTCGTGAGCGAGTCCGACTCGCACTTGGCCGGTTCTTTAGTCATCTACCCTATTCAAAGCAGACTGAGGCGCGGTTAACAACACAGAAATATGTATACAAAAATTTCATACCTCATTTTGCGTAGACGCCAGAGATTTATAATAAATCGGAACCAGCCGATACTAAGTGTTGTTTATTGGTATTTTCGCCGATACTCGTAGACCGCCACTCGTAACAGATTGGATAGATAAACTATTGATATGATTCCAGGCCTACGATATTAGAATTTATGGTCAAGCTTGTGTTGTATTTTTAACACCGAAGTATGTGAGTTTGTTCAAGTGGCTAAGGCAAGGTCATGCAAGGCTAAATTTTGAGGACCGACGATACTGTTTCACATTTTGTGGCCACTTCTAGGAATACAGACGTGATGTATGTATTGTATGTCTTCTCAATCCGAATCTCTAATAAAACCACTATTCGGCAGAAATTTTAATAAAAACAACATAATTAAATGAAACACACTAAACAAATGAACCCGTAAAAGTAAAATATAAACATGAACGCAAAATTTCCCGTTTTTTGAATATACAATATTTCCCTCCACGTTTACGTAAATATTTGTCGTAATAAAGTGTTAAACACACAAACCATGTGTTTTTGTGCTATTGTTTACAACTTAGGTATCCGTTAGCCAAATGTCAGTGATTTTTCATAAAAGATGGGCGTTTTTAGGGTTCTGTATTTAAAGTAAAAAAAAAACTGAACCCTATTAGTAAGACTTTGCTGTGTGTCCATCTGTCACCAGGCTGTATCCTAATAACCGCGATAGCTAATCACTTGTTATTTTCACTTATTACGTACCTAGTTACTATCGAACCAACTGATTCATGACCCACCGCAGAACGTTGTCACAATAAACGTCATTAACATTTCCATTGTCAAGCAATGCAATGTCACTATAAAATTCACTGTGAATAGGTGCTATTGTGGGTCAGGAATCAATTGGTACGATGGTACATAATATTCATTGCCGTTATAACATCAAATACCTATGTTTAAAATATTTAAGTACGGTTATTTTCCGGCCACCAAGTATAACGCCTTTCATGAAGTCGCGTCTCCTGGGTATCTATTGTTTGTCATAGGTAATATCGATTGCCATAAGGTAATAATAATAAGTAAAAAACATAATGTTAATCTATACTAATATTATAAAGCTGAAGAGTTTGTTTGTTTGTTTGAACGCGCTAATCTCAGGAACTACTGGACCGAAATGAAAAAATCTTTTTGTGTTAGATAGACCATTTTATCGAGGAAGGCTTTAGGCTATATAACATCACGCTGCGACCAATAGGACCGAAGAAATATTGGAAAATGTAGGAAAAACGGGGAAAATTGGTCACTATTCCACGCGGACGGAGTCGCGGGAACAGCTAGTAAGTCATGATTGACATGTTAAGTTTGTAACAAAATGTAGACAACAGCGCTATCTATGATCGTTCTGTATTTACATCTATTTTGTTTTTAATAAAACTGTTCACGCAAAACGTAACATGTAATAGGGTCTTTGACAACAGTAAAAATAAACTATAATTTGTGGCCATCCTAACAGATTATAGGAAAATTAAACATATTTCACTTTCTTTTGTTCAAAATATTATGCATTTTTAGAGTTTTTTGTTCTATTAATTTCTAATATTCGTTAATAATGTATCTGTGACTGAAACGCTTGCGATTGATTGATGACGTCACATACCATGAAAGGTATCTGTGGTCAAAGTGGACATTGATAATTTGACATGACAATTTTGACAGCTGCTTCTTTGTGTGGTGCCTTTGTTTACTTGCATGTGACGTCAAACAGCGTTTTTGGCGTGAGTTTGAGAATTTGAACTTTAATATTTATTTTCTTTGTTAATACAGACAAGAATCCGGAAATACTAATATATCGTGTTTATTACATAATGAAGAATTTATTAAAAGTATATTTCAAAAATGTTCAAAAACCCTATCGTGCATCATTCCTAATAGTATGATTTGGAATTGGAACGGGCTTTACTTAAAATCAGTTCATTCAGTCATTTTTTGTATCTGTAGCTTCAAAGGGTCAATCAATTCACCATTCATTTCACTCTCTTGCTAATCCGATCGTGGTCTAGGACAGACGCGTGTTCGGCTGTTATTCATTTTCATTGTGTGTGTGCGAGTTTAAATAAACCAAAAGGTTCAAATTCAAGTTTATTTATTTCATCAAGAGCTCCACATCCCATCATCATCAGATCATCACATACCAGGAGGCATCTTCATCAACCAGATCAGAAATTCACAAGCGACACGTATGGTCACGTGACGTACGCGTTGGCAGTAAGGAATATTGTAACCAAAAACTGTCAGTTGTTGTCAAGTCACTGCGTATCATTTATAGGTTTTGGACCCAGCACGCTTCTTCTACTGCGCACTGTTTTTTTTTAAACTATCCTAAACCAAACCTAATTTATTATACGTAGACAAAACCAAAGATCTTTTTTTTTCAGGTAAGTAAAAAACTAAAAAAGTAAGTGAAAAAGCCGTGGTAGCCCAGCGGTTCGACCTGTGGCCTCTCAAGCAGAGGGTCGCGGGTTCAAACCCCGGGCTAGCACAACTGAATTTTTCAGAATTTATGTGCGATATCGAATTTGATATTTACCACGAGCTATTCGGTGAAGGAAAACGTCGTGAGGAAACCTACACACAGCGACGAAGTAATTCAACGTTGTGTGTGAAGTTCCCAATCCGCACTGGGCCCGCGTGGGAACTATATAAGCCCAAGCCCTCTCATACTGAGAGGAGGCCTGTGCCCTGCAGTGGGACGTATATAGGCTGATGATGAAGTAAAAAACAATCTATTATAGCAAAATGTTAGGTTATTGTGGCTTCCGGCGTCTTCTACCAATCTGTCACTAATGCCTTTTTTATCTTACCTATTTGGGAACACAGGCGTGATAATGTATGTATGGGTTTTATACCCGTGTGGTGCCGGGTAAGCATAGCACCTCCCCCTTTCTTCCCTTGGGTGTCGTAAGAGGTCGTCTCTGGGAAAGGGTTAGTGTATTGTGGGCGATGGGCTAGCAACCTGTCACTGCAATATCACGTTTAGCCATCTGATTACCCTGAAATTGCTAAACGTGGTACTGGATTTTTTAATTCGTGTGCTCTGCCTACCCCTCTTGGGAATACAGGCGTGATAATGTATGTATGGGTTTTATGGGATACTCACAAGTAGACGAAGACGGCCTTCACGATGTACCACATCAGGTCGTTCTGCTCCGACCAGGTCGAAGCGCACTGCACCAAGTATTGAAGGTCGAACCGGAGAGGCACTTTGGTGACCGTCGTCATCACTATCAGGTCAGGGCAGTCTGCGGGCAAAATACGAACACATAGTATATTTTAGAACGCAACTAAGGAAATAGGTTAAGGTATATCTTAAGCGACAGGCTACCAACCTGTCACACCTGCCAACTAGAAACCTAAAAAATATGTTAGAAGTGGCTGCGACGTGTTAGGGCCTGTTCACTCTAGCCATTCTTTCGGAGATTTTTAGGCGATTTGAGGCGTTTATAAGGCAGCTTAGCCGGCTTAGCTTAGGTTAGCCGTGGTAGCCCATCGGTTCGACCTGTGGCCTCTCAAGCAGAGGGTCGTGGGTTTAAACCGCAGGCTCGCACCTCTGAATTTTTCGGAATTTACGTGCGATATCGAATTTGATATTTACCACGAGCTATTCGGTGAAGGAAAACATCGTGAGGAAACCTGCACACAGCGACGAAGCAATTCAATGTTGTGTGTGAAGTTCCCAATCCGCACTGGGCCCGCGTGGGAACTATAGCCCAAGCCCTCTCATACCGAGAGGAGACCTGTGCCCTGCAGTGAGACGTATATAGGCTGGATGATGATGAGGCAGCTTGCTCGCTCCGTGCTCACGGCAATCTCACAGCGCCTAAAAATCGCCGAAAAGAATCGCCAATGTGAACAGGCCCTAAGGAAATGGTCAACATTGGGAACCCAGTATCCCGTAGTGCTTTATAAAGTTTACTTTATAAAATCAGTCTCCTTATAAATGGTTTGTTGATTGATTGGCGATTCGCACTCTTGATACGTCGTAGAAAGGTTATATTTGAATATACCTACAGGGTGGAAAGTTTTCGGGCCCTGGAGGGGAACTACTCTAAATCCTTTAGTTGGCTCATTTTACTGAAAGGAAACATTCCTTTATTTTTAGAAAGAAACAAAACAGCATTAAAATATTTTTAAAATTATGCTTGTCTCAACCGGGAATCGAACCAACTAAAAATAAAAATAAAAAAAACCCTTGTTTATTATACCTACGAATCGGTAGGACTATAGTTTAAAATTTTCGAATTTTAAAATTCAAAAATCTTTTAATGCAGTTTTGTTTCTTTCTAAAAATAAAGGAATGTTTTCTTTCAGTAAAATGAATATATGTTTTCAGATTGGTTTTGTTACTGTTTATCCGAAAATCAAAACAAAAACTAAAAAAAATAAAAAAAACATGGTGGTAAATAAATTCCCTCTGCCCGTGTGGCTCTACTCGGCCCAAGTAACATCGAGGTATTGGCCTTGGTGGGAGATCAATAAGGTCAGTGTGGGTAAGTCCGTCCACGAGGCAAGTCCGTCTACCTGCTATAACTCTTGAATTTGAATAGCTACGCACCTTACACTAATGTCGAAAAAGCAGTTTCACTTCCTAGTTCCAACGCTCTAAAAAAGGTGGCGCTGTGACATCGAGCGGCAGAGATATGCGCGTTACAAGTCATTACGCGTTTTGAACTCGTGATGCGAGTTGGCAGAGTGTTTTTTAAAAAATGTGAAAAAATGTATTTAATGGGATTTTTCAGTAAAAATGTAACTCAGTAAGTAATTCGAGAACTGCTTATCTTTATTCTATACTTCAATCGTTAAAAACTGCTTTCGTTTCCTTAGAATTCGAGCATTAATTTTCTACCATCTTAATGTTGCTAATTGGAAAGTCCGTCTACAGTACAACAAGGTAATTCCGTCATATGACGGACTTGCCCTGTGGCAGATGTTGCCAACAGTTTTATGTAGATGAAAGGTTTTAAGAAACTTTTTAGACGATTGCGTTGTTGGTTTTTAATAAAACTCCGAACTACAATAATAAGTAACACTATCTGCTTTCGAATAATTACCTATCTATTGTTTTTGAGCTCATTTTTGCTCATAAAATATTGGTACATATTTATCTCAATAACCCAAAAAAAGGTTTACTACCCCATCTCTGTAGTATATGCCGGACTTGCCTTCAATTTAGAAAAATGGTGATAACTAGGGATCCAAACCTTATTTCGCAGCGATCAGAGTATTGTTTTCAATGGCATGATTCAGAGGATAATCCAATTTGTCTTTGAACTCAATATCAGCTAAATAGGGTGAGAAATCGCTACTAGACGGACTTGCCTTCTTCTGTAAGGGAAGACCGTCTACACGCCAAGTTTTATAAAAATGACGATATTTCGCGTAAATATTATTAAAATTATATTACAATAACAGTAATTTGTAAATTATTAAATTCTCTATCTATTGCAATTTCAAACACATACGTAACTTAATAAATTACTTAGTTAGAACAACCCAAAGTCATCTCTGCAAAATATATGCCGGACTTACCCACACTGACCTTAGGTGAACATTGAGGCAGAATAACGAGCGCTACTTATTGGGCTAGTTATCTAAGATATTTAGAATTTTCATAGAGTCTGATAAATACTAGTTTCAGTACAGTAGTACTTCCACAACTCGGCAATATCCACAGTCCACACGGGCAGAGGGAATATATTTCCCACCACAAAAGAAGACCATAAAAAAAAAGTTCCAAATCCAACACCAAAAATTTGACTGATTGTAAGTACATTACATATTACTAAATGAAAACTTGCTAAAGTTTTCATTTGAAAGTCACGTATTTTGGAGATGCATAAAGATTTGACAGCAGATACTGGAATTCACTAATTTTAAAGTTTGTAACCGTCACAGTTTAAAAAATGTTGACAACCGTTCTTAACCCTTAATTTGACACTGTTCCGTGTGCGGAACAACTAATTCAAAAAAATCTGGAAGTTATAAAACCAATTTTTTTCGGGATTTGGAGTTATTTCTGGTAAAGAATATAATCTGCACATTGGTAATACTCAAACGTCAGTAGCGATCAAAAATGCCGCCGGGTCGGTCGTTGCTAGCTTTCT
Organism: Adoxophyes honmai; assembly: GCA_005406045.1. NCBI lineage: Eukaryota > Metazoa > Arthropoda > Insecta > Lepidoptera > Tortricidae > Adoxophyes > Adoxophyes honmai. Next base: position 21,998 of record BHDV01009045.1, on the reverse strand, counting down.
CCAAGATATTTATTTATTTCTTGTATGTTTCACGTAACAATCAATCTATTTGTCACTTAAACTATACACCGTAATAACTAATGTTTATGGAATTATCAAAAAACAACAGAGTTTTGGTTCCTTTCATATTGTAAACTCGAGTTAACTTTGATGTTCCGTGTACGGAACAATGCCATACTACCAGCAAACTAAAAGTAGTTTTGGTTGTTCCGTGCAATGAACCTTGCCAAAGTCGCGGTGTTGTGATTTTGAAGGTTTTTGTTTCTTATTTTCAATTTTCTGTATGCTTATGTGTGCGCTATTATGTGTGACACTTGAATTTTTATTTTACTTTTTGGCAGCTTGCAGTGTAGGGACGAGCTAATAGAATTTTGGCAGTTATAGCTTAACTGCGGGCGGAATCTGAAGCAAGTGTTACAGATATTGAAAATGAGATGTTGCATGAAAACTCTGATACGATTTCCAATACCTCTCATTCACCGTCTATTTCATCGTCTTAGGAACGTTAAAATATTTTCTATAGTTCAGATCATGATCGAGAGTATGTTTTCAACAACATCATAAAAAATGCTGATCTGCATTTCAACATTTCGCAAAGTCATTGAAATTGCTCAAAATAGAGGTTTTTGATGGCCTAGCTAAGTCACTAAGCCATTTCCACACAAAGTAGCGTCATTCAAGTAGTTTTAATAAAATGTATTTGATAGTAACCACTGTTTATTTTGTTTTTATTTAATTGCTCATAATTTGGTATTGTTCCTCCTACAGAACAACATATTTTCACAGTATATTTGGCAATGTTCCTTGTAGAGAACAACCTTTTTCCAAAAAACTGTATTAGCTAGATTTTTTAAAATATTTTTCTAGTGGTCCTTGTGTACCATAAATCCCGTTTTATTAACATGACATACATTTTTCCGTCATCCATGTCTCTGCCAAATTAAGGGTTAAGTCCCAGATATATTTTTTTAATAGGACACCCACCTATATTGTTACAATCCGAAAAATCCGATCACTCGCTTTGTTGCCGAAAAAATAACTGAAACCTATGGTGGGAAAAATATTCCCGCTGCCTTATAAAGGGTTAAAGGCGGGTCCAGATTAGTGACAATTCGCCGGACCAAACACCGTGACCGTGACAGAGCCGGGAGTTTGTACCGATAGTGTGGACGGAATTTGTTACGCGTACAATTGTTACGATCAGTTATCCGTTCAATTCTCTGGAACAAAATGTCCGTACACCCAAACATTGTACGGACAGCTGCAGAGAAAGGTAACCCCCCAGTAATAGAACATTGTATGGGCGGGGGGTTACTTTTCTCTGCAGCTGACTGTACGTACTCCCAGAATGTGGTTGTGATAAAATTAAATGTGGACGATGTTTTGGTTTTGTTACGGTCAAATGACACTGGGTACGGGCCGATCCATCCAAAGTGGCTTTTTTTTTCAAAGTATGTTCGGTACTGTCTCGGTGTGCGGGAGAGGTCCACACTGCGATTTTTGTCACGCGTACAAGCACGCGTGTCATCGAGCTGGTACCTACGCGGGATCGATGGATCGGGCGATCCACGCCTTGACAAGACAACACCAACTCCCCCGCCCCTCGCATTTCTTGAAATAAAATACTCGTTTATGCTTTTGACTTTTATTTTAGAACTTCAAATAACATAAACTATAATCAAATCTTGAGATATAGCATAATCTTTCAAGAGTGGTAGATTTAACACAAAAATCGACTCTGATTACATTAAAAGACCTGATAGATATAGGAGTTCAAAAAATCAACCTATTTTTATTCATTTCTATAAAATAACGAGTTCAACTACAAAATTAAATAAAAAAATAGAGCATTTATCGTCAAATTCTACAAAATTGCAATTCCCAAAGATCCACAATTTTTCAAGGCAGTTGCAGCTTATTTTTTTTAAACATACCCCACTGAATCAGTTCCACATCACTACAATCTTCGTCTGACATATTCTTGTCATCTGATACCTCCCGTAGCAACCATTTTTCTACATGTTTCACCAAAATAAACAAAATTATGTGGATGAAAAAAATGACATAATCACCTACGAGCGGTCTCCGAGACGCTCCGAGACGGTTAAAAAATACAGTAACCACCTACATGCGGTCTCATAGACCGCCGATGATGTTTTTTAACTCACCAAATCAAAATGAGCATACGTCTTTACGAGTCGATGGCACGGCCGGTACTGCGGGAGGGGCCGGCAAAGGTACAAGGACACGGACGCGTGTGCGATGTACTCGCGTTTAGTTATTGACAATTTTGAACAATCGTTTGTCTGTGAGACCGCACGTAGGTGGTTAAGGGTTAAAAAGGGCATTCATCGGTTGTAGAGGACTATCGTAGCATTTGTACGCGTAACAAATGCCGTCCACACTGTCATTACAGACATCGAGCTTTGTCACTCATCACATCAATAATTTTTTTTTATTTTGTCACGGTCACAGAGCTACCACCAGCGTCCGATCCGATGCACAAACTTCCACCCGTCCACACTACACGTTACAAGTCCGCGGCGACATCACAGTGTTTGGTCCGGCGAATTGTCACTAATCTGGACTCGCCTTAATAAATTTTGACTCAGGTGGCGGCCTGTGGCGCCTTAAAATACTAAAGCCTCCTATAAATTTTAACTACTTAACTTGCCTTAAAATTTTAATTTTATTTATCTTACAAGGTACTTGAAGAGCAAAATGACAAATGAGTTATGGCGACATAAGAAACATACCTGAATACATCGCGCCTGTATTCCCAAATTGGGTAAAACATAATGGGTGTTATTTAACAGGTCAGCATAGTATTAGCATATTGGAAAGCAGAAAAATATTATCTGTCAGGAGAAATAGTTAATTGGTCAGCAACTCATGGCCAGCAAACATTTCAAAATCAATCAGCAACTTATGTCATTCAGGATGGCTGTAATTATTTTTGTACTGCATATTAATTATATAAGCAGCAATAAGATGTTCCTGTTTTATAAAAATTGGGTAAGCACTAAGAGAGTAAGCAAAATATATAATAATTATTTGCCATAACACGGTTCTGGCGCTTCGCCGGCCGCTGCCGCGGCACGCTCGCTTCGCTCGCTCGGCTCGCGCGTTGCAAGGTCACGGTTCTACCTAACACTCCTCCTCGCTTCGCTCGTCGTCGTACCTAAATGTAACCTTCCTAGAGATCCCCTTAATTTCCCATAAATTTATTTGTCCCCTACATTATACACACTGCACACTGAAACAGTCTGGATCTAAATAATCACTGAAATAATCAAGAAAACATCTAAGTACTTAAGCTATTAGTTATTTTGCTTACCATATTTAAAATACGCATACCAATCAAATATAATGCATATAGACATGTTTTCTCTGCTGATCAATCATAAAATCTTGCTGACCAAGTAATTATTTTGCGGACTGAATGTTTATTACGCAAACTCATGGTATTGGCATGCTGCCTATTAATGATTTAATTTTTGACCACAATCAAAATTATTGCCGGAACAAAGATTGCTGCCAGATTTTTACTATTGCAGACAAAATCTTTGTATGCTGACTAAATTATTTAAATGCTGTTTGGGTTTGCTCACCAAATTTTATTATTGCGTATCATTTAATTACTTCTCAAACATAATCTGCAAAACGTTACATTGGCAAAATCACGATTATCTCTCGATTCATATCCGTTTGTGGCTTATTTTTTTAGGTTTATAGCTGGATACATACATAAATACATACAGTCACGCTTCTTTCCCACAGGGGTAGGCAGAGACCACTTTGTTCCACTTGCTACGATCTTGACATACTCTTTTGCTTCATCCACATTCATTAGTCTCTTCATACATGCTCGTCGATTTCGGGTACTCTTGACCTGACCTGTTTCTAAAACGACCGCGATTTGGTCACGGATCGTCCGTTTAGGTCTTCCCCTCCCAACACACCTATTCACACTTCCCGTATAAATCTGTTTAGTAAATCTTCTTTCATTCTTCCTCTCTATGTGACCAAACCAGCTAAGCATACTTTTTTCGATCCTAGTCACTATGTCTGCTTTCACTCCAGCTTGTTCCCTTATCACACTATTTC
>BHDV01009045.1:0-13673 GCA_005406045.1 Adoxophyes honmai | reverse complement strand
ATGTGTTTCGCGCATATTTCGAACGACAAAAACTGACATGAAATGTGGAATTATAACGTGAAGGGATACGACAAGGAGTTCGAAGAATAATGGTTTTCTCTATGTCACGTTTCGTGTGCTGCCTAACCCCATTTGGGACATTTAGCTATTAGGTTAGGTCTTTTGACATTCTACCATTTGTTTAAATTATATTATTATTTCAACTGATTATATTTTTGGACACCAGGGATATTTTAGGCTTAAGTTTAATGTTAAGTTGGGTCTTTTATTTTGATTTTTACTCTTTGTCTTTAAATTTGTAATTATTTTATTTTAAATTGATGTGTTAATTGTTTTATTTTGATTGTTATTTTAAAAATTTTCATGTAATGTATGTAACCACTGTGATCAGTTGGAAAAGAATTATAAAATGCCATGGGTTTAAAAAAGAATTAAGTATCAAACGCTGAAAAAATGATTAGCGATAACCCATGGGGGGTGTGGGTCCAGACCGCAAAGGTTTACTCGGTGTCCATTAGGATTCTCCTGGCGGTCGGACACCACACCCCATAAAAAAAAAGAAAAAAAAAAAAACCATTTGGGAGCACATGCGTGATTGTATGTATGTATGTATCTACGGTGAATGCCGTTGTTGTAATGCTTCTGCCGCAGCCAGATTGTATCGCGAGAGATACAGCATTACCAAATAAAGAATGCTCCACGATGCACCTGCGCAATAAACCAGTTTTGTGGCGCGAGAAACTTCGATCTACATTGGTACAAAGAGATTTTTTGCGCGCTGAACACTTGCATTGTGATTGGTTATTGATTGATGTCTCAGACAGATGACAGATGTCTAGCACCCCAGCGCCAAATGCGTCGACTAGCCGAACTAAAGTGTGTAGGCGAGAGTGCATAGCCGGCAAAATTGTGCCCTGAGCGTTTGGAAATAAAGTTCAATATAGATAAATTACTCGTTTGGCTAGTCTTCGATATCGTTCTGCGTTTCTCGGCGCAGACGGTAACAGCCGATGTGACTTATTTTCAAATGTGCAGCGGCACCCAGATTATCGCGTATTCCAAAATGTGCATGCGTCATACTTGGAAGGACGATTGCCCAGTGTCCGTGCGTAGGTGGAAGATCGCAAACAGACTACGATGACATAGTTTTGAATGAAATTCAAAAAGACCCCAGCACTTCAGTACGTCTGATTGAAACAGCAACGGGAGTACCAAAAAGTGGCGCGCATTGAATTATATCTGTATCATGTGCAACGCGTCCAAAGTCTGTTACCACGAGTTTTTTTTTTTTTAAACAAGTTTTTCATCTACGGACTCGTGGTCCGTACCTTGATGATTTTAGTTTTTTTTTAGAATAAACTGTGCGCTCCGCGTAAAGACACAGCAGCTTTTTTTTTTAAATATATGCTCTTAAAATTAATAACAAATAGAGTTTTTTTTTTCCCTTTTTGTCTTTTTTCTTTTTTTTTTCCTGTTCATGCTTTTTTTTTCTCTTTCTCTCTCTATGCCATTACTTATCTTACATTTGCATTTACATGTTTTAACTTAGTACATAATAGCAAACAAATATCATCTCCGGCTTAGCCAGGTGTTAGGGGCTATCCTGCAGCAGTTACCACGAGATTATGCACCAAGAGTTGATTTCTGCCACACAATGTTAGCGAAAATTCGTGAGGATTCGGCGTTCTGAAATAAAATTTTGTGGACCGACGAATCGACATTTAAAAGGGACGGATACTTTAACTTGCATAATCTTCATGAATGACACGTCGAAATTCCCCATTTAATCCGTGAAGACGATCCCAATATCAATTCAAAGTCAACAGATGGGCTGGAATTTAAAACGGACGAATAATTGGAGCCTTTGAGTTTACTCAGAATTTAAATGGCGCCACCTATTTGAATTTCGTCCAAAACGATTTGCCAAATTTGTTGAAAGACGTGCCGCTCAGTATTTACAGAGAAACATGGTTTTAGCAAGATGGTTGTCCCGCCCATTTTGCTCGGGCTGTAAGAGATTATTTGAACGAAGAATATCCTGACAGATGGATCGGGCGCAGTGGTTCCATTTTATGGCCTCCTCGTTCCCCCGACCCAAATCCAGTAGATTTTTTTTACTGGACAGATGTCTTTCATTAGCCCAATTACCCAATAGGTTATGGGCGCAGACATTATACTGTTGAAAAGTTTTCCAACATAATATTGAACAACATGGAATCTCGGAGCAAAAGGAATATTCAAAAATTTACTGGCGACCGTTACAGCACGTAGAAGTTCCGTATAAAATCACTATTATATTAGAAGAACTCCAAGTACCCAATGCAGAATGGATTAAGAAAAACCTCATCGCCGAAGGTACAGTTGTTGGATATTTAGGTGATACATTTTTGAATTTCGCTCAAAATGTTGTTTCAGCAAAATCCATTTTTGACAACCTGGATAAAAATATATGAAAGGCGAACCTTGGCGCTGCAATTAGTGCTACGCAAGCAGCTGATAAATTTGAAATAGCAGCCTGATGTGAACCTCGTCCAACATTTCACAAATTTTGATATTTTAATCACGGAATTGATTTCCGCTGGCGCCAAATTTGACGAGATGGACAAGATTTCTCATCTCTTGCTAACACTACCCACTCCTTATGAATGATGGCTTTATCACTGCTCTGGAGACGCTTAGCGAATACAATTGGAATCTAACTTTCGTAAAGATCCGCCTTCTGGACCAAGAAGTTAAAATCAGGAGTGAGACTGTTATCGGATTGAAGGTACCATCGCGAACCGGGATTGTTGAGCCACTTACCTATGTTTGTAACTTGGTCGTGTAATACTAATCCAATAGCTAACATCTAGTCGGTCAGATCGGTCATTGATAACCTACACGTCTAAATAGAGAACAGTGGCAAGTGGCTCAACAATCCCAGTTCGTAACTGTACTTTACACTGGAAAAGACAATTTGGAGAGAAGATTAATAAGCACTCAATAAAAAATAAAACAATTATTTCATCCAATCTATTTAAGTGTTACGTTAATGTTAAAAAACTAGCCAAGTCCGAGCGGAGTCGCACACGAATGGTTCCACACCAAAACAGCAAAAAAAACACGTTTTTTTACTATGGGAGACCCCCTTTTATTATTATCATTTTGTTTTTAGTATTTCTTATTGTAGTAACAATACAAACGCATACAATTTATGAAAATTTCAACTGCCTAGCTATCACGGTTCTTAACGATACAACTCGCAGAAAGGTAATCCACTAAAAACGGCTAAAATATCACGTCATATCTTACGGTTTTTGTGATACAGCTTGGTGACAGACGGACAGCTTAATATATGATAATGATGTGTTGAGAATAATGACAGCGGTTCAAATATTTACCCAAGTCTCAGTAATAGGGTCCCGTTGTCACCCTTTGGGTACAGAACCCTAAAAAGCAGCGTAGTCAATTATTATTAATGGGTTACAATTAAACGACAAGTAATAACTATTTAGAATTAGTGATCAATAGCGAGACCTTCCAATTCACGGACGAATTGACACATTACAAGAGTAAGAAGTCGTAAAGCATAAAGTAGTGTCACATTTTGTTTTAAATTTACCAAGCGAAGGTTTGGTGCAAACAATTGTAAAAATAAAATTTTCATCACATAATGCACAGAAGCAGGATCGCAGTCAGAAATGTTGCAACTGAAATTGAATGTTCACCCAACAATATCGTGGACGATGACTTTATAGACATGTTGTTCCCGTTAACCATAAACCAGACTATATTTTTAAACTCAAAATACAGAACAACAAATAATAGCATCACGCCTTTTAAAAAAAAGGACTACTTGAAGTCCGCCGTCGGTGCCAGTATTTTGATTTCCATCAACTATTACCGTTATACCACCACAGAAGCGGTTCTTGGTGACTCTTCTTCCACCATTTTGTGGTATCTAATTTGGTTCGATTGTGTCTACTACACCGTCATAATAATCCTCATTTACATTGCTACTACCTTTCAAAGCCGTAGTGCTTCCCTGCTTACCGTCGAATTGCAACAATCCTTCCGACTGATCAATTTCAACAAAGCGGAATTCATGTCCGATATGAAGTTTTGGAACTGGATTCATGTCATTGCTTTGTATGGTTTCTACTGGATTTTTAACCTACCTCCTACTGCTGCTGACCTCAGTTTAAAATACTGGGTTACAATGCTGCCAGTTCTAGTGTGTGATCTGAATGTACTGTACGGTTACAGAAATGTTACTTTTATAAGTGAAGCGCTTGAAATGTGGAGAAGGAAAGTGCTTCAGTACCAAACAGTGAATCAACAAAACATAGATGATCTCGAAGCTAATCTAACCGGGCAAACAATGATGACTGCGTATGTGGATATTGTCAAATGTTTTCGACTTAGTGAAAAGAATCATCAATTTGGAGTAAGTAGACATAGTGTGTTGAAACGGATATCACATCTTTATATTGAGATTAGTTCAACATGTTATGACCCAATTTGTGGTCTATTATTGGGAGCAACGCGCCATGACGACAGCGGTTTAACGCGCACTGCTTGATGCAACTGACTTGCTCACTACTACCCGCGACTTCTTTTTTTCCAACGTCGGGTAGCACAACAATTATCACATCTGTCTCTAAAGGCACTTCCACATGATCCACAAACGCAATAAGAGTGTTAAAAACAAATTTAAAAAAATGTACAATATAATAGGATAAAAAATTACCTATCTGTAACCGGAAAATAATAATAATAAACTACAGATTTGCTAAGTAAGATTTCCCCTTGTGGTGCCGGGTTAGAATAGCACCTCCCCCTTTCTTCCCGTGGGTGTCGTGAGAGTCGACTCTGGGAAAGGGTTAGTGTATTGTGGGCGATGGGCTAGCAACCTGTCACTACAATATCACGTTTAACCATCTGGTTACCCTGAAATTGCTAAACGTGGGAATACTGGCGTGATAATATATGTAGATTTGCAAAGTATTTGGATTCTAAACAATATTTACTTACCTATCTATTTGCAGATATTCTACCACGTCGCAGGTACGTTCATCCAAATTCTGATCTGCGTACAGACCATCATAGAATTGTCTAAAACTGACGGCGAGCTATCTAACATTGTAAGTCAGCATTTTAAAGTAATAATAATCTGGTTGCTTTTTACGACGAGAATTAGAAAATTTCGGATAACATTTTGCTTTAAAACCACCACTTTTTATCTACATTCAAATCATAAACCAGCATATTACAATATATCTTGAAAGATATACGTATAACTTACGTATAACACGTTTTAAAACGAGTTTAGCTTGACATGTTTCGGACTAATTCATAGCCCTTCATCTAGGAGCCGCGGCGGCTGTTGCCAAACAAACGCGCACTGCGCGCAACTGCTCTGTTTGCGTGTCTGCTCGTGATCCAAATTTGAAATCGCTTGTTTTCTTCATTAAATTTTCAATCATCATTCATTTGTTTTAAGACATTAAAAATTTAATGTTATTTGTAGTAACACCATAGGGTTCGGGTATTTTTATTATACATAGACCATCGACTTATTGCGTTTGATCGTGCAGTAAGGGCTGTTGTGATTTAAATAAAGTTGAAAAATGGTTTTATACTTGTAGTTACGTGTATAGCAGTAATCTATTTTTTTGCAGTATATGTCACCAGTGACTTTTGTTATGTGCGCCACATGGATTACAAAGAATATAGCTCTTGTGGTCAACTTGAGTATTGCTTGTGATAATTTCTACATGAATGTCGCGAAAGCTAATGCACTTTGCACAGAAATTTTAGCGCTCGAAGAAACAGGTAATTTAAATTAGTACCTAAGTCTAAAAATAACATGATTCAGAAGACCCTCATCTATCATCTCTTCATAACATAACATAACATAACCGTCGCGCCTTATTCCCTGCGGGATAGGCAGCGACAACAGAGCGCCATTTGCTTCTATTCTGACATACTTTTTTCGCTTCACTAACATTCATCACTCTCGTCATACACGCTCGACGGTTTCGGGTACTCCTGATACGGGTACCATACTCTTCAAAATATATAATAATGTGTTCGAAAGATATTATTTAGTACAGTATAGTTGGCTAAATATATTGAATAGGTAAAGGGTTTACTGGTTAAAATAATTAAGGTAAATTTTCAGCCCCTTTATACTTCTAGTAACAGATAAAAAAATATTGGTCCTATTAGGTTTAAAAAAATCAGGAACATCAATGAAAAAATATACTATATGTCTGTATAACTAATCTAAAAACTAAATTTAGATTTAATTTAGCTTAGGATAAGTTTAGGATAAATTTAGTTATTTTTTATTAATAAGTATATTTCTGTAATTTTTCTCTGTATGAAATAGAAATAGATGAAGCAAAAGAAGTATGTCAGGATCGTAGCAAGTGGAACAAAGTGGTCTCTGCCTACCCCTGTGGGAAAGAGGCGTGACTGTATGTATGTATGTATGAAAAGGCAACCACGAGGCATGGTCCCAAAGATGCTGGCAGCGTTTTCTCGCTGTATTGCTATGCAGCATCATCATCAGCAGCTGATGCGTTGAGCGAGGAAGCTGCCAGCTTTACGGTCTCCAGTTGTATCAACCATATATATGCTTGGAGATCTCTTTTATAAGGTTGGTGGCGCTGGGACCCCACGTACCTAAGGTCTCGACCCCGAATGGTATAAAAAGGTGGCGGTGACCTCTGCATTTCATGCTTTTTAATTTTTCGGCTGCTTCAGCTGCCGCTCCTGCTTCTGAAGAAGTACCGTGGTGGAGGGACGGTGCCAGTGTATTTGACACAGGTTGGATCTCACACCAACACTCGTCCCTGCTTCCGTGGAATTAGGGACATTCCAATCGGAATCCTGCCATCATCTCTGATTATGCCTGACGGTTTAGAAGCGCAGGGATGTTGATGATGGCAAGAGAGCAACGGATAATGTCGTTTAGAGCGGCATGTCTGGAAAAGCAGACAGCTTTCTAGTAACATACTTCAAGCCTTCATATTTCCAAATCGAATGGGGAGGCTGAGCACATAAAACACTCTATAGTCAAAACCGTGACTATTTCACTCTCAGTACCCACTCCCAGAATATTTTTAGGTTTAGACTTCACATACATGACGCGACTTCCTCTTTCGTCTAAAAGCCCAATCAGACGGTTCATTCGGATGAACGTTCATCCGAGTGATTGCTTAATTTTTCTAGTGAATTCATTCGACAGTTTGTTTCATTCCGTGTTCAGACGTGTCATTTCAAGTGAATAGTACCGAATGAAAAGCGAAAATGAAAGAAAAATGAACCGTCTGATTGGGCCTTAACGTTACCTGATCTAACCTAATAATGGTAATTCATAGAGGACAGAACCGTGTTTCAAACAGAATACTGTTTTAAACTTTCGTGATTCTCACACATATTTATGTTTACGCGGGACTTAATCACGGTATTTTTCAACTCGTGACCACGGTCGCTGTAACGCGGCCGAAACGTCGAGAGGTAATTAAAAAATACCGTGATTAAGTCCCGCGTCAACATAAATAGAACCTGTAGTAGAGTACCAATGTCATTGAATTTGTTCGAAGACGATTCCGCCAAAGCATGGCGGCGGTCGCTGTGCTTTTATTGGGCGGCCCAAGATCGCGCGTAACGCAGTGGCTTTTTTCTCTATGGTAATTGGCTCTTGACAGTTTCTGTGACAGTTTGTAACTTGAAATAAACTGACGGTTTGCGGAACTGGGTGGCCATCATTGTTTCTCTAATGGTCTGTCCTCTATGTGGTAATTTTACGAAAATGTAGTCGTGAAAATAAAATAACAACATTTGCCTCTTGTTTAGAATTTCTATTTTCCGGTGACACGTGGATATTTTTTAGACTTGCGCAGAACCTGCAAGAACGTGTTGCGAATCAACCGCGCGGCGTGCCGCAAGCTGACCACCTTTGCCGGGATCACCGTAGACGCCGGCTTCCCGATGCGGCTGCTGGCCGCAGTGCTCACCTACACCGTAGTTCTTCTGCAGTTTGCCTTTCTATAGGGAGCATACCGCAAGACCGCAACTGACTTCATCACGTGATAACGGACGTACACAAAGAAGCAGGGGCAGACCGCAGAGAAGGGGAATTTTGGATTTCGTAAAAAAATATTGTTTTACTTTTATCTATTTTTTTACATACATACATACATAACCGTCACGCCTTATTCCCTGCGGGGTAGGCAGAGACAACAGAGCGCCATTCGCATCTATTCTGACATACTTCTCTCGCTTCACTCACATTCATCACTCTTGTCATACACGCTCGACGGTTTCGGGTACTCCTTATTTGGGCTTTGTTAAGTACATCGCCGATCTGGTCGATAAACGTTTTTGGAGGGCGCCCTCGACCGCCTTGCCCTAACACACTTCCCTTGTAGATCTGCTTACATATCCTTGATTCATCCATTCTCTCCACGTGCCCAAACCAACGCAGCATACCTTTCTCTACCCTTGTAATAATACTCTCTTTCAGACCACACTTCTCTCTAATCACGCTATTACGCACCCTATCAGTAATTTTTATACCACTCATGGTACGCAAAGAACGCATCTATTTTTTTACAATTTTTTTTTGTGGAATTTGAGGCAATTTCAGATATACTATAGTATACGCGAATTTTACGTGATGTAGTTGTGTGGTATACTGAGCTAATTACCACTTCTACTTGTAGGTATACCTGTTTAGGCATCGATGTCCGATTGCACGATATTTTTATTTATTGCATAATACAAAATAAATAGCTCTTAAGACTTTTGCTTGTATTTTTGTGCTCTTTGTTTTAAAAGTTCTTTTAGAATCGCAATCTTAATCAAACACACATAAGGTAAATGTACCAATGCTCGACGCCTCAACACCCAGTAGATGACACGCATCTGTCACCTGTCTTACTATGACATATGGTTGCAAGTGCCATGTATTGGGTCAGTGTCGAGCACAGGGACGTTTACCTTACATTACGTCTGTATTCCCAAATGGAATAGTCAGAATACACGCAGAGTGCATAGATATAACCAGGAGTTGGTACCTATTTCACGTTTAGCATATTAATTATTAGGATTTAAGTTTCTAGTTTGTTATCATCATCAGCATCATCATCATCAGCCTATATACGTCCCACTGCAAGGCACAGGCCTCCTCTCAGTATAAGAGGGCTTGGGCGATAGTTCCCATGCGGGCCCAGTGCGGATTGGGAACTTAACACACAACGTTGAATTACTTCGTCGCTGTTTGTAGGTTTCCTCACGATGTTTTCCTTCACCGAATAGCTCGTGATAAATATGAAAATTGATATCGCACATAAATTCCGAAAAATTCAGAGGTGCGAGCCCGGGGTTTGAAACCACGACCCTCTGCTTGAGAGGCCACAGTTTGAACCGCTGGGCTATCACGGCCAAATAATTTGTTATATTGCCAAACAACAACTGCAATTATCTGCATTTATGAATGAATTGAATATTAGTGCGTTGTCGCTAAACAGATGGAAGCGATCGACGACTGAAAAGTGAAATTAAATTTCAAATCAACACAGCAGGTTTCTGCTAATGAATGATATCGAGGTTCCACACTATTATTATTATCTGCGCGCAAAATTGACCAATCACTGCGCCGTCGGTCACCAAGCAACCAGTGAATAATCACCGCTAGCGCTCGTGATGGGTCGCTGCATGCAACGATTTAGATGAAACAAATCTTTGATGAAGTCTTGATTGAAAAACATTTAGTATGACTTACACGTTTAAGAGGAAATGGAGCGGTCATATTTTGTATGGAAACGTAGTCCCCTGATTCCTCTCTGGATATTTCCCGTAGAGCAATGATTTTTTACATCAACAATCTAATGATATATTAGCATGTTCCTATGTTTTCCTTTTTTTCTTTATTGAATTATTAAAAGATATATTAACCTTCAAAAACATGAAAAATTAGTTAGTTTTTTCCGTTGTGTTCAAACCTCCAGAAACCAATTTTAACACAATTATATCAAAATATAAGAACATAAAAACACAGTTATGACATTTTTTAATCATTTACTGAAAAAACATATTTAATCGGTTAAGTTTTGGAGAAGAAATCAGGGGACTACGAAACGTTGTTTTTGAATAATTTTCATAGGTATTTTCGGTCCGAGCTATAGTTGTTCTTATCGCACTCGACGTCGTCTGGGCAGGTCACGGCGCGACAGCAATAGATTTAGCAAATACCTATTTTTCAATTCCTTCGACCGGCATATTTCCTCTTAATTCACTTCAAATTGCAGTTACAACAACTGTAATTAAATATATCGAACCAAGCGTTACAGTCCTCGGCATTTAAGTAGGCAACATTTTGGAGTACTTAGTAGGGTGAAGCAACCTTTTTCCACGGAAACCCACTACTTAAAAACTTTATTTATTTTGAGGACTATAAAGTGGTTCTCTATTGGAAGGCATAAAGTTTTTTAGACTAATATTGTTTCGCATAACACCTTTCGCCGAAGTTGTTTTTTGCATAATCATCATTACGCCTATTTTTTTACGCAAAACATTAAAAAGCATAAATACAGGAAGCATACTAGTCATTAAGACTAATGTATAAAAAAACCTCTTTCGGGTATATACAGTACAGAGATAGTCTATGGCCAAAGGACTGTGACATAAGAGTCAAGTCAATATCTTCATAAATTAAAACCGCAAATAACATCGATCGCCTAATTATACTACAACCGCCGAACATCTGCTGAGAATTCCTGTCTCCCCGGCACAGCAGCCACCGCGCCGGAGCACCAGCTGTTCGACATGTAACCTTCCCGAGGGAAATTAAATCAAAACTCAAGTTGTAGCGGTACCACAAATCTTGGTCAGATTTATTGAATAATATAAATAATGTTACGTTAATTTTTTTTTTTTTTTTGACGGACTGTTGCAGTTGGCCTCAGATGGCCTTTACTGCTTACCGGAGAGAGGCGAGCCGTCAGAGGGACGGCTCAGCAAGTGGGGAGTTTATACTTAGCATGCCAAAGGGTGCTCCTATTGAGCCGGCCTCGGCTTTGGACGCTAAGGGAGAGTTTATGCAAACAATCGGATTTTTATGCTACAGCGATTCGGAAAGACTACGTTAAGTCCTGACTGAGAAGAATCGCCAAGAAACTCAGTCTGGTTGAGGTCTGATAGGAGAGAACCTACCCGGTACATGGCGGTATCGGTCGAAATAGTGGGGTCGCCCACGTGTGGTGAACTGTGGGGTACGTCGAGCACGCCTCCTCCGGAGGGTTACGTTAAACAAAAACAAAACAACCTCATGATTTCGAGTCGACATACCGTTAGCAGTCATGTTTACCGTACAGCGACATCTATCGGTAGATTTTAAAACTATTCAGTAGTTGGAGTAGAGTGGACTTAGACACCAGCCATACTAAGGCTAAGCGCGCACTTCGACTTTTTGTCGTGCGACACGATTTTAAAATAGCGCTGTCCATACTGATTTTTTCATCATAATGCGCGCGATGACATATAAACCCTTACGTTGCATTTCTGCGACAAAATTGTCGCGCGACAAAAAGTCGTAATGCGCGTGTGGCGGCATCAGCGCCACTTCCCATTATTGTACCTTATATTAATTATTACATATCATCAAATGTATAATAGAAATGAAAACTAAGCCTAATAAATAATAACGATGTAATAATAATAGTAAAATAAATATATATTATGTACAATAATAAAATAAAATAATAATGTTAATAATAATTCAAATTAATAATTCTATATTCATCAATTTAATAATCATTTCAATTGTCATTTATATCTATTTATGAAGTTTATCTTCGTCGAGCGATGCAATGTCAACTATGAAATTAGCTGTAAATAGGTTCTATGGTGGGAATCAACTGTTGGTGCCGAGTACCTACACCTGAAAGCAATACTTCTAAAGACGTTGTACTAGTCAATAAGGTACACTTTGGAGTGAAGGTGTTTTTAAAAATAAAACAGGTGTTTGCTTCTTGCGATAGTTATAGCAACTGACTTTAATGACGTTCATCTCATACGCTGTACAGGAATATATCCATAAAGTAGGTAGGTATACATAGAACTTAAATTTTAACCGAACATACCGCCCGCCAAAAACAACAGTTTTTAATTATAATAAAATATCGAGTAGCAGGGGTACAACACTAGTAAACACTTACATTGGACATGAAAATAAGCAGGTAGATACAAATATAAACTCCAAAGCAAGTGGGTACTTTCATAAACAAATACAATAATTAACTCAATGATTTGATTAAAGCAAGCTCGGGAAGTCAGGAATGAAAACACAATCACCTCTGCTAGTATCAATTTGTAGGTATAAAGTACTAAATACATAATTACAATGTTTTCTATTCCCTGTTCTCAAAGTAAACAAGTTAAAAATAAATAACATAGCTAAATTGTAGGAATCCACAGCGATTCATAAACGTCTATAACTAGGTACTCTTCATAAAGTAAGCGAAGAATGTAGGTACAATATATTTAAACTATAACCTAACGCGTCGCATCAAACTGCAGGTTTTTTTTACCTACGATTCTTAACTAAGTAAACAACTTGCTTGTTAACGGGCTTCAATAATAATGGACTGTAATTAATAAAAATGAACGCTAAGCAAACAAGCGACTTAATAGGTAGTCAAACTATAGTTCAGTTTCAATAAAGAAAATCATCTGATTGATGATAGGTATATACATTCTTTAATGTTTAACGAAATTTATTTGTAAACAATAAACACTAAGTATTACATCTAACACAGTAGCAGTTAGCACTAACTCAACATTAGTGTATGGGAGTCGATTCACCCTAAATGCGTTACGTAATTATTAAGTACACGCACACTACAAAACATACAAAATTACAACATTTAAGTAGCTTGAATAATATACCTATGTGTAATATCTACACTTTGTATATTGTCGAGAGTGCAACCCACGCGGGACAAGTTGACATTAACTTAAAATCTATAATTTAATTCCAAGATACTTACACTTACAATTTTTCTCATAGATAGCTGTAACGATTTTGATGCTTTATTTTTTAATAGACGAAAATCGACTCGAATTGTTACAGTTAAATATTTTACTTATTTATAAATAAATACTACTTAGTTATAAATATGATTGAATATAAAGTTGGCCGCCCACCTTTTAGTACTCAAGTATCCAAAGTAAAGTAAACAGAGCTACACATCAGAGTAGTTTGGCAACACTATCAATTTAGAAAGAGGTCTCTTTTAAACATTATCTCCCTTGCATTGCACGGTTGCTACGCGGACCAGCTGGTCAGCGCCGGGGTGCAAGGCTTGTATCTTACCCAGTAGCCACTTTGCTGGCGGCACGTCGTCTTCCTTAATAATCACGATGTCTCCAATACTGGGTGATCTTGTTGCTTTCTGCCATTTCCTCTCTTTATAGTTTATAAATCTACGACAATGAGCGAGTACTCTCTTCAGTCTTGTTTTAGATGAGAATCTTTCCCAATTGTGTATATCTTCAAGTTGAAGGTGAAATATGTTTCTCGTTTCTAAATTTGTTAGCGGAATGCAAGCTCTTGTAAACTCCGAATCTTTATCTTGTAACCAACTCGGTCCAGCCCACCACATCTCACTACCTACGATGTC
>BHDV01009012.1:25765-40724 GCA_005406045.1 Adoxophyes honmai | reverse complement strand
TGGCAGATTTGTAGATCCGACGATTTTAATAGGGACGGGCGATATGTGAGGGATATATGTTTTATCTGTGTAACGTTTTGTGTGTTCTGCCTACCGCATATGGGAATACAGGCGTGCTGTCGTGATGATTAACTCGCTTGCCAGTAACAAATGAGAACGTTCTTTCATTTTCAGCAACTTTGAGATCAGCTTAGAATCGTCGCATATATTAATTGTTCGAGGCCTCCCTTAAATATTTATTTTATTTTGTTTTTAGTATTCAATGTTATGGCGGCAATAGAAATACGTAATTTGGCAGAATTACAACTGACTAGCTACAGCGGTTCTTGGGATACAGTCTGGTGATACACAGACGGGCGAAGAGACAGCGATGTCTTTAGCAATAGGGTTCCGCTTTTACCCTTTGGGTACGGAACCTTAAAAAGGTACAACTACTAGAAATGTAGACCCGCCCTTTAAAAATGAGGTCGAGCACAAACATAACCGTATACTCCGTCGACATCGGAACGTATCGATGTAATTCGTAGCAATTTCTCTATTTTCCCTTTCAAAGTGGAATGCAGGTCAGCATAGCATTAGCTGATAGATCACGTATCGGCGATACTGGCCTGTGCCGGCCGCACAGGCTATAGTGCCATCTCGAGCACGGCCAAGTTTTGCCACAAAACAAATATGTAGGTACAGAAGTTAATCAAGTGTATGGACTTTAATTTTTCCTACGCTCGGCGGTCGCCTTAGGGGTGGCAATTATGACGTATATTTGTTTGATTTATCATAGACAATAAGTAAAACATTGTTGCTTAAATTAAGACATTACACATATCTTGCAACGATTTTGACATTGAGGAAATGCAATTAAATTTCATCTATGTTTAAACCTAACAGTATGACAATGTGGCTGCGAAGCGTGAGGTAGTCATGGTTCTGACTATGTAACATGTCTTGCGCTCTGCCTACCCCATTAGGCAATACAGGCGTGATGTATGTGTGCAGATTAAGCAAAATATTTAGCAGCATCTTGGCGATAGCAAAACAACGACAATCGTACTTTTAAGTTGTACCCGTACTGATACAACTATGATTTAGACCGGTATGATTTCTCTATAGCAGCGGTTCCTAACCTTTTTCAGCCGCGGACCCCAAGGAAATCAAGAATAATGCCAAGGACCCCTGAGTGAAAAAACAAACTTTTTCGTAGAAAAACATTTAGTTATTTAAAATAAGCGAAAAAACATTAATGAGAAGGTTGGTGCTGCTTTTTTGCAACTAAGTCAGAAACTGTTCCCGGCGCGCTTGCGTTGCTCAGTAAGCGTAATAATTACGAGATATTTGGCGTAGTTAATTTATTTATTTTTGTTAATGCTCTAAGTAAGATAGATGCGTATGGGACCGCGGACCCCCAAACATATGCTCGCGGACCCCCAGGGGTCC
This sequence comes from Adoxophyes honmai, assembly GCA_005406045.1. Classification (NCBI taxonomy): domain Eukaryota; kingdom Metazoa; phylum Arthropoda; class Insecta; order Lepidoptera; family Tortricidae; genus Adoxophyes; species Adoxophyes honmai. The sequence continues at coordinate 39,293 of BHDV01009012.1, read as the reverse complement.
GCGGACCACAGGTTGGGAAACAATGCTCTATAGCAATGACATTTGAAGCTATCGTCAAAATGACTTCAAATTAATAAGATAGTCGAGTTTATGATTAAGGTAAAACTTTATCTTTTAGTGATTTCAATTATTATTAGAAGAGTGTGCATAATTGCACATATAATAAAATAAGCAAGTTTTTCCAAATTGGGTAGGCAGAGCCACACGAAACGTTCGTAGTCAAAGCATTACACAGTTAAGGTAAATCAACATTTAATTTAATTTCACGGCTGGATGCGACCCAAACGTATTGAACTTTGATTTGTTTTGGCTATTAGACTCGTCTCCGGTTCAGAACGAATATGTTATTTTTATCCAAATAAAACAGTTTCAAACACAACTTCAATAGTTTTTCAAAACGCAAAGACCCATTTGGCAAAATCTAAAAACATACACCATTAATCCTATACCTTTAATCCTATACCTTTAAACGAGGTAATCTTGTATATATATTTATTTCTATATTTCTATATTTCTATATACCAGCTATCTCGGAAACGGCTCTAACGATTTTCACGAAAATTTTTATATTGACGAGGATTAGAGTTTTAAGTTTATCTACATAAGTGGTTTTCCCGGGAAAACGCAATTTTCCGAGAAAAAAAATAAAAACCGGGATATGAATTTCTTACTGAATGTATACAGATATTTCGCTGAAGAACTAAACAGTACATTTGGTCGAGTGGTTGGACAGTGCGCTCTCTGTGCAGGAGCTTCGGGGTTCGATCCTGAGATGTGACTTAAGTTTTTCTTTTTCTTTTTTGCTTTTTTTTCAACTGTCCCGATGCCGAATAACTACAACAGATATTTTTAACCGACTTCGAAAAAAGGAGGAGGTTCTCAATTCGACCTAATTTTTTTATTTTTTTACTTGTATGTTTACTCGATATCTCGGAGACCCGTGAACCGATTTTCAAAAAATTTTTTTTTAATCGAAAGGGTACAACTCGAAATTGGTCCCATTGGCACGAAACCAGGATCTGATAATGGAATCTTGGAGAAATCGAGGGAACTCTTCAAATTTTATATGGACATGTACGGCGTTTTCGGTAATTTGTTGATGAAGTCAAGAATTTACATTCAGAAAATTCTGGGTTCGATCCTGGGATGTGACATAAGTTTTTCTTTTTTTTCATCACACTTAAAATTTTTTGCTTTTTAGGGTTCCGTACCCAAAGGGTAAAAACGGGACCCTATTACTGAGACTTCGCTGTCTGTCTGTCCGTCTGTCTGTCCGTCCGTCTGTCTGTCACCAGGCTGTATCTCACGAACCGTAAGAGCTAAAGAGTTGAAATTTTCACAGATGATGTATTTCTGTTGCTGCTATAACAACAAATACTAAAATTAAAATAATTATAATAATTAAGGGGGCTCCTATACAAAAAACGTGTTTTTTTTGCTGTTTTGGGTCTATTTAAATAATTGTAACAGTTAAATACTTGAAATGCTCACAGAATGTTTAATTAAATATCTACTTTAAAAATAAATAATTGAATAAAAATAAAATTAGTATCTAAGGGGGGCTCCCATACAAAAATTCTGATTTTTTGCAGTTTTTGGTAGGGAACCCTTCGTGCGCGAGTCCGACTCGCACTTGGCCGGTTTATTTTTATTTTATTTTTTGCTTTTTTTTAACTGTCAAATAATGATGACTGAGTAGTGGGAGTGGATTAATTTGATCTGTAAAAACTGATTTTAATCAGCGAAATGAAGTGATATTAGTTTTACAACTTGTATTACCAGTATTTCAATGTATGCAAAAAATAATCCGAGTAAAGCTCGGTCACCCAGCTAGTATTCAAAACACGTGCACTTTACAAGCACACCGCTCCGATACAGTACTGTTTGCTTGCGGATTCAAACAGTTCGCGTTAAGTGCCGCGATCAACGACACGAAACCAGATCAAAACGCGTCTGCGATATTATGCAACTAAATTGCTAAATATTACGAAATATGATAATTAAACGAAGACAAATGGGAACAAAAACACCGTTCGCGTATCAGCAAAAGTCAACAATGACGATGATATTTACAAAAGATGTGTTACGTCAAACAACAATACTCGCCGCGTAAACAAGCTTCACAGTGAAATAACATCGTTAGTTCCTTCACTTTTCAGGCAGTAATTAGAAAGGAAATTATGATTAAACAACGAAATCCCGGTATCATGAGTCGTGACATGTTTATTTTCTGCATAGTACAGTCAGCTGCAGAGAAAAGTAACCCCCCGCCCATACAATGTTTCATTGCTAGGGGGTTACCTTTCTCTGCAGCTGTCCGTACCTAGCTTCTGCCCTCAACACTAACTGTGTCATACTAGCTCCTATCCTGTGGGAACTACGAATTCTTTCGGGATGAAATGTAGTCCAAACCGTCGGAATTGGTTTCGCGGTCGAAGTATGATATTTTTGTTACGCATTCTCTAATAATATCCTCCTAAAATAATCGATCCTGTTGGAAATAATAACGATAAGTATTTTAGATACTTCTTTTCGGAAAATCCCAGAACTAACATCAATTCATTCATTCATTCCGACTTTTCAAAATTCCCACTGTCTCATACCTACTTTCCAGGAAATGTCATGAAAACATCTCTCCTCCTGCGTTTTAGTATTCAAATCAGTATAAAAACCTTCAGAGCAGTCGTGGGATTAATTACGCCGTTTCGGTTTCATAATGTTTTTTTTTTTTTTTGAGAAAGTTTCATTGACAAACGAGGGCAAAAACGGTTCCCTCCGTTACACAGTTATACACAGTTCAACTTCTCAACTACATAATAATAAATAGCACGAAAAGACATAACGTGTCCCTTATGAACAATTTACGAGCAAAAACGAATGTTTTATCGCACCCAAAGAACCCAAACAACATTTTAGGGGAATAATCACGGTATGCCTAAAATAACTTTCTTCGATCTGTAACATTTGTGTGTTCAGACTTTGTGTATATAAAAATTAATAACAAGAATAAATAGAAGAAACACATTTTTTTTAATTAACATAAGATATTTTCGTTTAAACTTCAATGCAACTAACGATCCCATTTCACAGAAACTTGGTTAAAAATGGTAAGAATTTTAAGAAAATCTGCTTTCAAATAGAACATGTCAAATACAGTCACAAAAATATAGCGGTATCTCTCCCCTCATCTTGCGTCGGGGCCAAAAAACCGGTAAAACGAAGACATTAACGCATCGAAATAGCCCGGTTTTACCCGACACACCGGGGCTTAAAACTTGCAACACCTCTCATTTTCCACAAAGTTCCATAAATGCACCATTACAATAGAGCTTAGAGGTCTTAAACACATTTAATAGAGCGGCGTGCAGGAACCCCGCTCGACAAAGAGTAGCCAACAAACTGCAGATTAAAAAAAAGTTGTAACGCGGCGACTTAAGATTTTTCATCCCCCACTTGGCCTGTTTAATATGGGGGTAATTACGGGAACTTTCGCGGGGTTCGTGAAGCAGCCACCTGAAGTCTGCAACCGGCGAAGTTTGTGAATGAGGGATGGAAGGCAATGTTAAATATTTAACTCTTTACAAGTCTCGTGTACTGGTATGAAAGCAAAATACGGAGCACATTTAAAAGACTATGGACGGTTAAATTTAAATTCGTTTCTATCACAAAGTTACCTATACAATTAAAACGAAGGCATAAAGATCAATATTAATACAACAAGCACGCCTCAGCACAGAATAGGTAATAGTACTATGTACAGAAGATCCACTCCCTGTATAGGCGTAAAAATATTGCTGTCTCTGTCTACCGTTACCTGCTTAGGCGTAAAAATATTGCTGTCTCTGCCTACCGTTACCTGCTTGTCGTAGACCTTTCAAAATGATGACGACCGATCACAATGTTGCTCCCGATGATGGGTCACGAATTGACCCGAAACATATCGAGTTAATCTCGTTATAAATGTGTGTATCCGTTTTATGCCACTTTATAGCGGCGGCCGCATTAATTCCGTCAAAAACAGATCTTTTACGCATCTAATACCTTTGATTTACAAATATCAAAACAAATCCCGTTAGTAATTGACATCGCACGCTACGCCGGAACCAAATAAGTGCGAGTCAAATCAAAAGCCAACGCAAACATATTATCACCTCAAACCGTGAATCGAGCACGTGTATCACAAATTATAATCATGTTATTTTCCGGTGCCGCTCGCGTCGGCTGCAAACAGGTGGATGCGGGTAGCATAACCCGTCAGAGGTATCCCGGGCGGGTCAATACGTTACGGGCAACTTCAAACGTCGCCTTTGTGTTGGGCACGTGGGCCGACCCAGGCTGTACTCCCCGGGGGCAATGTTAACTGGCAACATCTTAAATTATGCGCCGAGGGGCTCACGGAAACGCGTGTGATCCGATTCCGCGAAACAAGCGTTACCCTTTCAGAAATGGTTGAATGGTTCCGGGAATGATGAACTTCCTAATGTCTTATAAGATTTGGTGAAATTAATGTTGCCTGCGAAGTTAAAGTATCAATATAACGTACAAAATAGCACACCTGTATCCCTAAATGGGATAGGCAGAGCACACGGAACGTTACATAGATAAAATCCTGACTATGTTTTAGGTTTCGTAGTTGCTTTATGCAATGTATCCCTTTCAAACATTTACAAAAACGCCCCACTTAAGAGTCCGCATGCAGTTTCAATGCAGCTTAAAATAAAATCATACCATAATGAGCCAGCGCAGCCGCCGACGCGACTGCGGCGCCACCGAGCGGGTAATTCGGCTCGTCTTTTTAGCAAAACGTTCGGAACGCTTAACATAATTCGGTGCGCCGCGCCCTGGATGCAAATATTTGTACCGACGTGCGCTTGCACAGAGCACGAACACAGAGGGCACAGAGCAGCCAGTTTAAATTTACACCGCGGAAGGCTGGTCGCGGAGTACCGAAAAATTCGCATTCTCTGTCGCACGCGTGCAGTAATATTGCCCTCACCCACGCTCGTGTTCAAGTGCGAGCGTGAGGGCAAAAAGCACGCGTGCGACAGAGATTGACAGCAGCGGGTCAACGCTCTAATTTCGCTGTGCTCCGCGTCCGGCCTTTAGTTATCATTTGTTTGAGTTTAACTAGTCCGCTACTCGCTACTAGATGGCATGACATACACCTAGATTACGACAAACATCTACAAAATCGTCAAAGAAGATTAGTTACCAAAGACGTCGCTAGATGACGCTATACACGTTTTAAACTTCCTAATTAACGTTTTACTTAGAATCTTAAAGAACTACTTTTCTTATTTTCAAAGTGAACATTCTGATTATGTATTCTCTGCGGTCACAGCACACAGCGATTCAGTGTAAAATGCGTCCTGCATAAGGTTAAGCGGTTGTCTGCGAAGCAAAATTCAACTAAAACCGTTATTAAACCGGCACTTTCCGCCGATCCCGGAATATTTTACACGGAAACCAAACTTAACGTTTGGCGTGTGGTTTAGAGGTACAGGTTTGCAGAAAATGCAAGCAACGGGCGAGTTGGCTTACTACTTCTACTTTGAAAATAAGCTTAAATAAAATGTTGAATGAGACATTTAAGGGTATTGTGTAAATATATTACGACCTTTTTATCAAAGAAAATCAATCTCTTCCCTAAAGCGAAGCCCTATACAACTTATGAAGCATATTCTAGTAAAAATGAAGGTTTTTTTTTTTTCAGTCTCTGTCAGACCAAGGCCATGCGTCGTGTTCGCGAGACTAACGGCAGTCATTCCGGCAGCGAGCGACAATTGGCGCCTAATTTATGCCCTCATTTCGCCCGATAATGTATCGCTCGTGACAGTCCGCGGTGCATTGATGAATGTACAATGTGCTTGCCTCACTCAATCCGAGGAAATAAATGAAAAGAAAACTAAATAGTAACATTGTATGAACATACAGCTACAAGGATACTAGCTGTTGCCCGCGAGTCCACCTGCGTGGAATAATATGGATTATGAAATTAACTGACCCTATAGTATTTAATGAAAGAGCTCAATTTGTTTTTTTTTTTTAGTAAAAAGTAGCTTACTTATGTCCTTTTTCAGAACTCGTGCTAAAGGTACAGAAATTCAAGCGTGAAATTACTGAGTGACTTTCACATTTATAGCTCTAATATTAGTTGCAATTAACACATTTATAATCTCAACGACAGTAGAGTACCTACCTACCTACATACTTTCAGGACCTTTCCCGTATATCTTCGTTGTCTATAGTTTCTCTATTCAACTGCTGTCACGGAATGGAAATGTTAACAGCTCTGCCGTTACAAGATAAACGTCCTAATGTCACGCTAGTGTGATTTAAATGTAGTTTTGGATCAAACCAGGCTACGAGCACGCCATCCAAAAAAACCATGCAATTTAATAGCATGTCGATTTTGAAATATACTGTCTACCTAAGCTTCATGTATAAGGTCTGATATTGTGAAACATAGCTAAATAACAATTTATATTTCAATAAAAATATGGTTTAGTATTATAGAAAATAAGTAGGTACGGTCAAGGACTTTAATTCATGAGCCACCATAGAACGTTTTCAAAGAAAAAATAGTTACGATTTCCCTTGACAATTAATAGGATGTCACTATGAAGTTTACTGTGAATTGATTCCATGGTGGCTCATGAATAATACTCCTTGACTGTTCTACAAATAAAATTAGACAACATTAGAACCCGCGTCTGCGGCGACTTTACAAAGATTCATCAGGGATAAAGGAGATCACGGATTTTCTCGGCAAATGCATAGCTTTCTATTCAGATCCCAAAAAAGTTATTTTCAGACAACTTGTCTAAACACAAGCTTTACACAGTTTATTGTTTATTTGTCTCATTAAATTAAGACGCTCTTCCAGCGGATTGGGTTAGAACTTAGATAGGTATAGAAGAATGTGAAAAAGTAAATACGAAAAAACCCAACCTCAACACCTAAAAAAATATTCTGGAAGGGGCCACGAAACGTGAAATAGTTATGGTTTTGCCCATGTAGCGTTTCACGCTCTCTGCCTACTAAGCGGAATACAGGCATGATGTAAATACAGGAGAGCTCGTGATTAAAACAGACACTAAATAACAAGTGGCGTAAAACTCTTTAATACTTATTGAAACTAGTTCCCCTTCATCGTCCGTTGCTCCTTTCAGCACCTCCACTAACACAGGGGTGGCTCAGTGCACGTAGCCCAAATTGAATAAACCATAGAGAACGGGTCCGTCTGTCTGTTATTATTCAGCGCGCGATCGCAGTGGAAGCAGGATGTACAGATACCTAGGAGATTTACATCTCAAGGTTTGAACTTGAGAATTCAATGTTAGAGGCAAAATGGCGCAAAGTTGAGAGAATACAGGAAAGTTGCAGGGCGCGGAGGGGAGGATTCTTTAAGTAAGACATTATATTATTGCAAGACAATAGTCGTCCTTTAAACTATAAATAATAAAACGGCAGCAAAGCAAAGACTTTGTTTTTGTAATATGTGTTAAATAGTGATTTCGTCCTAGTTTCGAAGGGAACCATATTTTTGATTTGTGCATAGAGCTTCAATGCAAATGTGGCCAAATCCAATTTTCTTGAAAATGTGAGCAAGTAAGCTATTTAAATCTTAAAAAGAGAACCAATACAAATAATCTAGAACTGGGAATATTTTGAGTAGAATACAAATAAAATTGTAAAATTCCCAGACACGCCCGGGGGCACCTCATCTATGCTGGTCGGTGCCGTTGAACAAAGAAAAAAACTTATCTAATAACCGGCGGGTGATGTTAGCTCTATAATAATAAAGAAAATGTTTTTAATACGCTGCATCGCTATCGAACAGACCGTGTATTTTCTTAAGATTGAGCTAACATTATAACGGATAGGATTAGAAACTTAAAAGAACCGCCGAAGTACAGTCGAGTTGCGAGAAGATCACCTTTATTTCGAAATTTTGCAATAACTATGTGAAACTTGTTGCTCGTTAATAATAATAATCCGATCTAATTGTTTCCCACTGCTGGGCACATACTGTTCCTTCACCCAATAGCTCGTGACAAATAACGAATTATATTTCGCATCGGAAAAATTCATAGGTTCCCCGTGTGGTGCCGGGTTAGAATAGCACCTCCCCCTTTCTTCCTGTGGGTGTCGTAAGAGTCGACTCTGGGAAAGGTTTAGTGTATTGTGGTCGATGGGCTAGCAACCTGTCACTACAATATCACGTTTAACCATCTGGTTACCCTGAAATTGCTAAACGTGGCACTGGATTTTTGAATTCATGTGCACTGCCTATCCCTCTTGGGAATACAGGCGTGAGAATATGAATGTAAAAATCATAGGTGCCAGCCTGGGCTTCGCGCCCACGATCATCTCCATGAGAGGCCACAGCTCAAACCGCTATCACGGTTTCTTTTCGTTGACAATACTTAGTTTGAATAGATTTACCAGTACATACATTCATTATCAGTCGGTTCGACTCTTCGCGGTTAGCATTAGCGAAAGTTGGCTCACGTGACCCAGGATTCTGCCTCAAACTATTCATCCGCATACTCACCACGACTTTAACTTACTTTTATTTAGTTATTCACAAACAACGAAACGAGCATAAGGTCTGCTGACATTCTCTATGAATCTCCAAAACACCATGAGCAAAAAAGCTTACAAGATCTGATAATGAAAACAGAAAACTTGGATAAAACCTGTTCCTAATAAATTTTGGCATAATCTGCCAATTTTATCTTTACTATATTCGTAGTCAAAAAGCTTCGTTTAGAAATCAATGGACTGTAAAGTCGACTTCACTATCTTATCTTATTAGATAACCGTACATAAACATCTTATAACATTTATGTAACGGAAATAAGGTCATTGCATGGATATTTATGATATGATCTATTGTCTAGTACATATATAAGTGAAAGATGCTCATAATTTGATATCTTGTCGTGCTAATTGCTTCCGGAGGAAACATAATGGTAAACATATTTATCTTTCGTCATGTTTTTCTACAATTTACGTAGTGTTTTCTCATCATAAATAACACATATCCGGCGCAAAAATAACTAGCCCAATATTAGAAGCAACATAATAACTTAATAACACATAATTCAAGTCTAACGAATCTAACGCTTTTATGAAGTTTTCCCTATTACAAAGAAAAACTCCTTCATTGATTGCAGGTGTACGCTGCTAACCTGTGATATCTTCTGGAAATATACAAGATCGTTTCCGATGTACAAAAACATCCACCGACAAAATCTCAATCGTCATTCGAATAACTGACCAATATCATGCAAAATCCTTGCGGTGCGCAAAACAAACTGCTACAGCGTAATATGTGTAAAAGACAACCGAATCCACTTGCCCAGAGGCTAGAGCGCAAAGCCTATTATCAAATAATATCCCTAATTAGTCTTCAAAGCACACGTCGGGTGTAATTTATTTTTACTGCGCGCTCAAAGGCTTTGCCCAAAGTTTAATAATATTAAACATCGAGCGCTCCTTTGCTCCTTCCTGCCCCTGAAACCTGCGTCACGCGGCGTGAGCTCGTGGTAATTAACGGGGAAAAATGCAAAACGGAACGATTTACGTGTCTGGACACTGCTCACGGAAAAACTTACTCACCAGCGCTAACATACTCAACATAACACAGGGGAACAAAAAAATTTAAGCTTACATTCCACAGGGAACTCAACTTAAACTTACTCCCGAAACAGATATATATCGTCTTTCAATCGAAAACAAGTTACCATTGTATTTTCCTACGAATACATCTATGTAAGTATGTAAAGCAACATTCAAAAATTAGTCCCATGACCTTATTAGGCTGGTGTAAGGGCGAATGGCACATTCTGCATTCTGCTTATACTGCGTACATATTTCTATACTCGAGTGTCCAAAAAAAACCTTAAAATTCCAAAAGAAATATAAAAGTTCCGCAGCTTGAAATATTAAACGTTCCGAAGAGGAGCATGACGTTTGGGAAAATTTTAGGTCAATCGATCAAAACAGCTTTTTAAATCTAAGTTAGAAGGTTAGCCAGAAGGTCTGACATAAAAGTAGATTAGAGAGCCCGACCTAGAGGTAATAAGATAAAGTCAAAAGGTTTTAACAAGCAGTCTAGACCATCACTCTTTCCCGCGAATTGAAATAAATTCATTACAGCAGAAGCAACGTGACCGCGGTAAGCAGTTTCAGGGTTGAATGAAACTAAATTGAACAAAATGTAAATAAGTATCTCGCAGGGTTCTTAGTATTTTTAAACCCATTACAAAAGAAAATGAAAGAATATTATCTGTTATGTTCTTTTGTTTCTTACTCTTCAAAGTGTGGCGTCGGGCTTAGAATAACAACTTTCCATTCCCGTAGGTGTCGTAAAAGGCGATTAATGATATAGGTTACATAGGCTCAGGATGACTTCGGCCACAGTTTCATTTCGTCACCTTCTTAAGTCGTCCACAGTGCCATGTCGTCAGCCAACAATTCCTAAATCGTCACCTTCCTAACTCGTCCACTTTCTGATGTCGTCAATACCCTATTTTGTCTACATTCCTATTTTAACCACAGTGCCAACTCGTCCACTTTCTGATATCGTCAATGTCCCATTTTGTCTACATTCCTATTTCGACCAAAGTGCCAACTCGTCCACTTTCTGATATCGACCTCAGTGCTACTTGATCAGCATCACCAGTGCCAATTCGTCCGCCTTCCTATATCGACCACAGTGCCAACTCGTCCGCATTCCTACCACAGTGGTACGATAAAAATGATAAAGTAGTCTACTAAAAGGCAGTGCTTTTTAACCGACTTCAAAAAGGAGGAGGTTCTCAATTCGACGTTTTTTTTTGTTTTTTTTTTTTGTATGTTACTCGATAGCTCGGAGACCCGTGGACCGATTTTAATTTTTTTTTTTAATCGAAAGGGTATAACTGGAAATTGGTCCCATTGGCACGAACCCGGCACCACACTTGCCTATGTAATAATAATTTTGCTAAGTGTATGTATACATAGTTGACGAGTTAGCACTGTGGTCTAAATAGGAATGTTGACCAGTTGGCACTGTGGTCTAAATAGTAATTGTTGACGAGTTGGCACTGTGGTCTAAATAGTAATGCTGACGAGTTGACACCATAGACTAATTAGGAATGTTGACGAATTGGCATTGTAGTCTAATTACGAATGTAAACGAGTTGATACAGAGGCCCACGTAGGAAAGCGGACGAAGTAGGGAAGTGACGACATAGGAATGCTGGCGAATCGGAACAGTAGACCATATGCGAATGAGAACGACTTAAGAAGGTGACGAAATGGAACTGTGGCCGAAGTCATCCTAAGCCGTTACATATTATAGATTTTGGGCGACAGGCTAAAAATCCATAACCTGCCAACTTAAAATCTAAAAAGTATGCTAGACGTAGTCACGTCAAAGGCATGGTTTTGTCTATGTACTTAGCTTTCTTGTGCTCTGTGCTCTGTCTACCCCATTCAGAAATACAGGTGTGATGTATGTACATAACAGAACCAGACAGCAAATTACCTTGCTCGCAGTCAGCATCCACTTGAAGAATAAAATAGATAGTCATTGATTATGATAAACATATAATGATTTAATGATATAATATATGTTAGGTAGAGGTATATCTTAGCCGACGACGCATCAGCAACTAGTCACCATTATTCCTCTTATTATTTAACTGAAAACCTAATAAATATATAATATAACCTATAAAAGCGGCGACGAAAAGTTAAATAATCACGGCTTTATCTACGTAACATTTCGTGTGCTTAGCCCGACCCATTTGGGAATACAAGCGTGATGATTGTATGTCTGTCACATCTTGCGACATGTCTCGCCAGCGACGCCAGGCGACATCTCCCAACATGTCTAGCAACATTTACGACAAGTCGCGCGATGTCGCCAGACATGTCAGGCGAAATCGGCCGGCTTCGCACCACGTATTCTGAGACATTTGTCGCCTAGTGCAGTAATTTTCAACCTGGGGTTTTCGCCCCCCCCCCCCTGGGGAGTCGTAAAATCTCTACAAGGAGGTCCCAAGGGGTTTAAAATTTGAAAAAAAAAATAGTATTGTTCCAATTAAGTACAGACCTACATTTTTTGAAATCCTAAAGTAGGTACCTACTGGAAAGGTCTTCGGGTATAATTATGACGGTAATTATTAGGTTGAAAACCACTGCCCTAGTGTAATCCTGCCTTTCTCGTAATAGCTCTCCAATTTGGCAATTCATCAGGGCATTAATAAGTTCCACAGCTCAGCACAGGCTAGATTATACAGGCCACGCCGGGCACGGGCCCAGGCCGCTGGAAAGGGCCCTAAGCGCTAAACCTGTGACTTCATATAAACATAAATCACGCTTGATTTCCCAAACGGTCACATTTAGCAGTTTTAGGTTTAATAGGCAAGTTGCTAGCCTGTCACCTAAAGCATACCTTAGCCTATTTTTTAAATCGCCTTTTACGACATCGAGACATGGAGAGATTTTATTCTAAACTTGTATCATTCTAAATTTTAAGCTTCAATTCTAAACCTAAATTATCACGACTGTATTTCCAAACCCGTATACCCGTGTGGTGCCGGGTTAGAATAGCACCTCTCCATGTCTTCCCGTGGGTGTCGTAAGAGTCGACTCTGGGAAAGGGTTAGTGTATTGTGGGCAATGGGCTAGCAACCTGTCACTGCAATATCACGTTTAACCATCTGGTTACCCTGAAATTGCTAAACGTGGCACTGGATTTTGAATTTATGTGCTCTGCCTACCCCTCATGGGAATACAGGCGTGAGAATATGTATGTATGTATGTATGTACAGTAAAAGCTCCTTATTCGCGGGGGATACGTTCCAAAAATGTGCCGCGAATACAGAAACCGTGAATATGGAATGGTAATTTGTATGGGATTATAGGGGATACGTTCCTAGGTGACAAAAAATATTACTTTGTTCCATAGACGGATCAATATTACGGATTAAACGTCACGTTCACAGTGCTAATTGAAGCCTCTTCTTCAATGGACAGTGAATTTAACACTTCTTCCAAGTTGTTTTCAGTCAAATCTTCACTTTGCGATTCAAACAATTCATGAATGTCATTTAGCTTGTTCTATGAGTTCGAACTCATCTCGTCCTATGTTTGCAGTCAATGTTTGAATTTGCGCAGATTCTTCGTCATTTTCCGCAATAAATCCGCGAATAACGAAATTTGCGCCGCGAATACAGAAATTGGGTCACAATTTTTTAATCCGCGAATAGTGAAAACGCGAATGAAGGAAGCGCGAATAAGGAACTTTTACTGTATTCTCAAATGTAGCAAACAAAGTACAGTCGCCATCAGATATATCGGAGCAGCCAAGGTGTCCAAATACATCTGAGCACGTCTGAATTTCAATAAATTCTGCACACTCTAAATGTCATTTATATCGCAACAGCTGCAATGTCATAATCATCTGAGCATGCTGTTTTTCAATAATTTCTTCACATACATCCAGTCAAAAAGATCTGATCGAGCAAAA
>BHDV01009012.1:0-21264 GCA_005406045.1 Adoxophyes honmai | reverse complement strand
GTGTGCAGAATTTATTGAAATTCAGTCTTGTTCAGATATATTTGGACACCTTGGCTGCTCCGATATATCTGATGGCGACTGTACACGATAAGCTACTAAATAAGCAAAACTATGAATATTTCACGCTTTGTACACACATCTAGCATAATTTAGGTTTTAATAGTAACAAGTTGCTAGCCAGTCGTCTAAAATACCTATTGACGTGTTATTTTAGCTGTTAGTACTAGTAATACAAATTACATACAATGCAACACATGACCCTGTGATCTAACACACCCAATCGACAAAGCCGAACGACTAGCCGAAGACGCCCGACTCTCAATCCGAGGTATCAACGTGTCGCCGGCGCGCGCGCCGCCGCCGCGACTGAGTGGCAAGTTGAGCGCCGACTTAGACGCCGCGGGCCTGTGTCCACAATCTGTACGGCGACGAAAATTTAGTCCCCGACATCTAATGTGGCAAGATTTTAAATAGAGGGGTAGGTTCGTGAATCGTATAAATTGAGTTTAGCTCGTCATGGTTCGATTCGTAGCCCTTCATCTAGTAGCCGCGGCGGCTGCTGTCAAACTCGCACAGCGCCACCGCTCTGTTCGCACGACTGCAAGCAGCAGACGCGACTCCTAGACGAAGGGTAACAGATTAGCCCGAAACATGTCGAGCTAAACTCGTTTTAAAACGTAAGTTGTCCGTATTTTTCAAGATGAACGAATCTCACGGTAGTTAAAACGGATTGAAATCGAACACGCCGCGCCGCCCCGCTCCCGCTGTCAGTGCGTTTGGAGCTGTAGTCCACTTTACCATAAGGCGCAGCGCAGACGACAGAGTTTTGTGCGATCGAGTCTCGGCAGCAATAAATTGTCTGAATGGCGCGGTGACAGTTTCCACGAAACTCTGAATAGAAATTCCTGGAAACTGTCACCGCGCCATTCAGACAATTTATTGCTGCGGAGACTCGATCGCACAAAACTCTGTCGTCTGCGCTGCGCCTTAACACATCAGAGAGCCAGAACATAGATCTGCGAAGGGAACCTGCGTAAACTTTACTACTTGCGTTCTCGTTAACCATTTATGAACATTCAGTTTAAGATTGCCCGTGAATCTTTTTTGTTTCGCGATACGTCTCACTTCGTGCCGTCTACAACAACGGACACCGACCCAGCGACCGCGAGCAGCGACACTTCATTAAAACTTGGAATGACAAGTTTCCACTCGCAAAATACAGCCGGGGCCGCTGCTGAGTAAGCCAAATTTATTTCTACAAGAAAGTCAGTTTTGCTCGCACAAATTATTTGCATAAATTATGAAGGGTTCAAAAGTGTCAATACGTGACTTACGGCAAATTAGCTTCGGGGAAGTTCTTTGAAGGTTATGTCAGACCGTTCATACCAGCTCGAAACAATTACTAGCGAAACTCACTTTGGATTGAACTGTAGCCATGAAACTGGCAAATGTGATTGAACGCCATCTCTGTTCTTTGAACACGAAACTACCGTGAGTCTCACTCATAAAGGAGTTTAGCTCGATGTTGAAAAGCTGCGGACAAGCCAGGAACATGTCGAGCTAAACTATATTTCATCTGTATTCTTCATTATCACTATTCTTCCTCAATAACGCGATCGATATTTACCAAGTCCGATGACCCCAAGCATAGCATCTATCCGGAGAGAGATCTCTCTACTAAAGTCTGCATTTTATTATTTTAAATGTCTCAACACTTTCAGGTGAATAACATGAGTTTCCACGACGTTCTTTATCACACAGCTTTAAGACACAAGTTCCTTAAAGAGTTCAAAGTTCAAGCCGCGGTCCGCCGCCGCGACCCCAACTGACAGCTTAAAGGATAGCCCTAAACCAGCCGCAGTATTATTCGGGGAATGTTTTTCAAGTAAATTAGGGAGGATATTGAGCCAAAGAAACTTTTTAGGAGAGGTGAGGTGAAGAATAGGCTTGGGACGCACTAGGCGCTTCAAAGAAGTAACATTTTGTAGAAGATAATATTGAAGTATAGCAGAACTGGCCTCATTCTCTCTTTGCTCGCGTCGGCATGCGAAAAATTGAAGTCTGGTCTCCGTAATTTAGCAACACAGATAAGCTGCTCAAGTAGTTCGAATGTTATCATAATACTATTAGCCGCATGCAGAATGTCGTCAACTTTGGGCCTACCTTTGATACTAACACCCAACATCTCTCGGAAAGCAATTAGTACCACTACATCAGGGTTACACGATACTTTGCCAACAAAAACGTAGACTCGCAGCCAAAAATGCGTTTATTAGCTTATTGTTCCTGTCTTAATAAAACAATTTTATAAAGTCATTTCGCGAAGCCATTGAGCCAGATGAGCCGGCTATCAGATTACCTATTACGCCAGCGTTTAATCTAAAGTGGCGATTGTCGAAATTTCATCAACGGGACGGTCCCGGGGCGGATTTTTCTCAAATTAAACTTGAAGTTCGACAAACAACGTCGTTCGCCGTTCGCGGAATTAATCTGTGCGATCAAACAATCGGAAGTTAAATTAAGTTGGCAGCGAGCAGTGAGTTGGGAATAAGTGAAATAAATTATTGCTGGCAACTCCCTGTTTGTGTCGATTGCAACAGGTCTCTTGCCCGGTTCTTAAAATGCGTTGAAGCCGGTGAAGACTTTTGGTTCTACGTAAACATGGTGTTTAATTAAATTGAAATAGCAGCCACACGAGGTTAGATTCAGTTATAACTAACTATACACGAGTGAGTAATTAGTAGTGTTATTGTTTTGATACGTACTTGTTCTTCGGTCTGTTAGTTTCAACCAAAACATTAACAACATGTCGAGGCAGACTGTTTCATTGTGTTGATTTGTGACCTTCGATAAATAGTAATTCACTTTGAGCCTTACATTTATAAAGACAAAAAAAGACAATCAAATTCATAAACAGTTGGATCGATTTCGATGTGGTTTTTTTAATGATTCCTTTCAGTGATTACTAAATAGGATTAAATTAAATCAGTGATTACTAAATAGGATTAAATTAAATCTAGTCAGTAATGCTCAAGTCGGTGAAGTATGAAACTAAAATTTCGGTGATTTTTTCAACTTCCAAAGTTGCTTCAGATATTTATTAGTCGACCTGTAACTCCGAGCCCAGTGTGCCTTCAACCGCCCTCACCGCAAGAGTAAGGAAGGATGGCGGCGCGGAGGCCTTTTTAAATTTCACTTCGCCTTCCGCTGGGCTGATTAAACTGACGCCTGTCCCCTCTCCGACTCTTTTACCTCTTTGTTTAATGTTTCAACGGGAATATCCTGCTTTTATTTTGAAACTACTTCGGTTACTTAGGGAAATATTAATATTTTGTCGCCGGCGTCTCTTACGACAGTCAAGTTCTTTCAGCCTCTGTTAATTAACCACCATAGAGATAAAGAGAACACTTGGAGTTTCATGTGGTTGTTATAAAAAATAAGACAATATTTTAATGGAGTTATATTTTTCACAGGCATATAAAATCGTAAAAAGCCGTGTAGGTCGCAGAGTTGGAAAAACACTATTAATAATCAAATCCATTTAACTGTTGTTTCTGCGTATATCACATTTACGTCTAAATCAATAGAGAAAGAAAGCGACTCCCCCATGATAAATCAGATCTCACGCATGTCTGGAGCAGAGTAAACAGTAAACACTATGACATAGGACCATTTGTTATTGTAATCCAGTCTTGGGCAAACAACGTGACAGTCTGTCATGCGGGCGACAAGGATCGACTGCATCGCCGAAATAGGGGGATGTGGGAAAGTGCTGTAATATCAGACTAATCGCAGAAAATGGAGTTATCAAGTGCTTATGTAGACACAAAACGAACAAACCACAAACTAAAGCGAACGAACCTTATTTGGTCTTCTAGGGCGACAAATGTATCTTACAGGATGGTCAATTCTCAAACAGATTTTTATAATTTAAAATCGAAATTTCTTCTTCGTTGTCGCTACCGCCCGCGGAATAGTCTTGAAATGAAGCACAGTAGAGGGTTGTGGGGTTGTATACGTCAAACGTTAACATGTAATTCTGTTCCTGCATAAAATATTGGTGTATACAACTTGTTTACCAAAGTGTCTTACAGCTGTTAATTCGACAACTAAGAGCTTATTATTATATTATTATTAGTTTCAAGTACCCATCTTACAACTCAACGCGTTTTTTTTTATAACCAGATTCAATGGAGATTGAAAATCAGGCGTGGTTATGTTCAAATTTAATACTAGCCATAGCCAATCAAATACGTACATAAAAAAGAGACTCTTAAATAACAAAACACCATTCCAACCCACACGGCACTATGAAAACGAACAAGCCGAAACAATAGCAGAGCTATCCAATTTTCATGTAGCCGCAGGCATTATTCGTTCGTTTCCCGATGACAAATTCCGCATTAAAATCGCAGGTAGCTCTGATTAAAATTGCAAGCGTTAATAAACACGAAACGCTAATATAATATTTACCCGTGACCCGGTTGCCCATTAGAGCGCATTACCGGGTTTCAGTCGGCATTCCGTCCAGCCGTTCTTTTTGTTCAACCGCCGTGGGAACGGAGTGCGCTGCGGGAGTGCTGCGAGGAATTTAGGTTTAAGTTTAGGTCACAATAGAGACGCCGGGATAGTTTTCAAGACAGCTCTAACTCGAAAATGTATGGAAATTAAATCTGCACATCAAGAAAAGTTCTGCGTTTCTTGATCACTATTATCTGGCCGTTTTCAAGACTTTTGCTGTAGCGAATGGGCGTTCTTGTGCGTGGTCCTTCTTAGACCACGTTAGAAGTCTTAGCTTTCCATCAGACATGTTTGTGACAACAACATCAGACATACTACAAACTAAATTTTGACATTTTCCTCGATATCCAATAGGACAATAAGAGCGAAAATAAGTTTGTATTTGCAAACTTCGATATACCTCATTTGACGATCCAGATTTTAGTACATTTGTCGCCAATTTATATTCTAGAGTTTAATGTACAACTGTTACATGGTATGTACATTGTATACAGGGTGGCCCATCTAAAACGGTCAGTATGGGGAAGTCCGAAACTATACGAGATACGAAGATCTCTTCTTAGGAACCATGACATCGATTTTAATAAAAAGAAAAACTGCATTCATACATTAAAAAAAAATGTGTACTCAGTCCGGGAATCGAACCCGGTTGTTTTAAAAATAAAAGTACTATTTCTATTTAGATATCGATTGTGTTGGTCTTAAGCAGTAAATATGTGTGTGTGTGTGTGTGATTTCTAAAATTAATAAAATGCATTGTTTTTACATGCTTTGATTTATTTTAGTAGGTGTTCGAAGTGACCACCGCCTTTCTCAACGTTTGTAACTGTGATCACTCTGAACAACTACTAAAATAAATTAAAGCATGTGAAAACAATGCCGTTTATTCATTTTAGATATTATTATCATGTTTCTTGCACATATTTACTGCTTAAGACCTACACAATCGAAATCTAAATAGAAATAGAAAAATTTTTTTTTTTTTTTCAAACAACCGGGTTCGATTCCCGGACTGAGTACACATTTTTTTTTAAATGTATGAATGCAGTTTTTCTTTTTATTAAAATCGATGTCATGGTTCCTAAGAAGAGATCTTCGTATCTCGTTTAGTTTCTGACTTCCCCATACTGACCGTTTTAGATGGGCCACCCTGTATAACTACTAGTACTCATAGTAAGTACAATCATGGCCTGTTTGGGGCTCGTTAAATGCTGTAAATTGTATCGTAATTATTAATTATTAGAAGCTGACCGATTGACTGATCATCAACGCAGGGCCTAAACTATTAGACTTAGAAACTTGAAATTTTGTACATGGATTCCATAACGTAGTAGAGCACTAAGAAAGGATTCTTGAAAATTCACCTCCTAAGGGAGTAAAACGGCGGTGTAAAGTTAGTATGAAAGTTTGCCGTTTTTGAAGTTATCCTAATGAAATTCAGTAAGAAGGTTCTTTATTGAATGTCTTGAAAAACTTGTAAAATGTTTTTTCCAAAATCATTATTTAAGGGAGTAAAAGGGGGACGGAAAGTTAGTAAGAAAAAATTTTGTATTGCCTATAATTCGCGCGGATGAAATCGCGGGCAAAAGCTAGTTATAATAACAGTAGGACAGCCACCTCGAAATGTTTACTTATTATACGAATTTTAAACAGACAGGTTACGAATGAATTCCCTCCTTCCTTGTACGGTGCAAAGGCGAACAAGGATCGTCTAACATTCTACATACGTAATGCAAACTTCATGAGCCCTAAGAAGGGTTGGACAATAAAAGCGTCGTTCGAGCGACGGGGGCGCACGCGCCGGAGCGAGTCTTGCTCGGCACAATGGCTGCAGAATACATTTAATAGATTTCAACTGTTAGGTTTTATTTTTACTTTCACATTTTTATGATTTTTGGACGTAATGTGTTGAGGTGTCAAATATTACGAAAGAAAATAGTAAATTTTAAAAAGACTAATCTAAGCTACAAACTTTTCTTCATTAAGAGCGTGCACACAAAATTCGGTGATTTTGATGTTTTTCCAATGCTTTAGAAAGCTATAAATCCTTAAGTTTTTAAAGAAAAACTACTGTAACATATAAATAAACTCTTTTTCTAGGGATTAACGGAAAAAAATATTTTATTAGCAACACAGATTTCTTTTACTTAGCCAATTTGTTGAAGGGTTTTCACAAAAATACGCATCAGAGCTGTCTTTCACTTGAAAATTTGCCATTAAAATTTACCATAAACGATATAAACTTGATAGTATCTGATAGGCAATATAGTCTACTGGGGATTAACGGATTAACATGAATCAAATTATTGGTTTTTATTATTCAAATATCATTTTACATAATTTGAAAGTTGAACCATTACTTTATTTTTTTTCTCATTGATTTTAATGTAATTACAAATGAAACAATTTTATTGTAAATTTACAGAATATGTTTAGTCTAACCATATTTTTTTCATGGCTAAATATGAGTTAATTTACATTTAACGATTTTTTAAACATTGGTCCAAAACCACTAAGGTCAGGTGGGGGAAGAGAAACGCAGGGATAAGAGGGCTCTACAGACCATAATCACTCATAACTCGACGAGTTATGGTCTGTGGTGCCTCTTACCCCTGTCCTGCCCCTGAATTTCTCTTCCCCCACCTGATCTTATATTACGTTCGTAAAAAATGTGTGCGCCCTCTTAACTCTGTTAAACAACCAAATGTTTCAATTCACACAATGCATTAATTGTGTCGTGTCATTAACGTACGGAATTCACAAAAAGATCGTTAAACCAAAAAACTCTCAGTTTGGGAAATATCAGACCAACACAGATATAACAATATTACAGCAAAACATTTAAAAAGAAATATAAAAAGACGTTAATATAACAAATGTATATATCAATAGTTAACATTAATTTCACAATGATTTGTCCAGGCATAAGTGGCAACGTAGTCTTCGGGAACGGATCTAAAATATTTTTCTTTCCGCTTTCTTCCTTTCAGATTGAAATAATAATGAGCGAGCCAACTCGCCAGTGGGTTCGAGTCGGGCGCATGCAATATTCATACAGCGAAGTCAACGGTTTGCGATCCCGATGCGAGATAAAGTGTAATCACAACTATTTGCAGGCGTTTTGATCGCGGTAAATAATTCAAAGGACACCGCGGGAGCGGAGCGGTTGGAGAGAGGGTTCATAAGGTCGATGCTATAATGATCTATCCTGTTAGATACAGTTTTTTATCTTTGTATTAATATTCAAGAGACGTTCAGTTCTAGATAGACTAGTGTTCACGGAGGCGACTGAATACCAGAAGCGTATAAAATTAGTCTACTGGTCTAGTTGTCAATCTGCCTATCCCATCTTTATGGTCTACTAGCTTTCCGCCCGCGACTTCTTTCGCGTAAATTTCGGATTTTGGGGTCGTAGGTTTCTGAGCCTATTCATTACACACAAACAAAGTTTTCCTCTTCATAATATTAGTGTAGATGTAGGTATCTAAACCCAAATATTTTACGGCATCATCTTTTTTTTTTTTTTTCAAATAAAATTTAGCCTATGTTTCTCGTGGATAATGTGGCTTTCGAATGGTGCTAGAATTTTTAAAAACGGTCCAGTAGTTTCTGAGCCTATTCATTACAACCAAACAAACAAACAAATAAAGTTTTCCTCTTTATAATATTAGTGTAGATTATCCTCATTCATATAGTGTTATGAAAGTAATTCTAACTCTTCCAATTAGACGAAAATTCAAATATATTTGACTATACAGATTCACTACAGAACAGCCAAAGGGCACAGGGTAATTTCGATTCAAAACTTGGCGAGTATTATTTTCTCTAGTAATACGTACGCTTATAAAACAAATCCTAAAACAACACATTACGGGTTTCATCTGAAAATCCCTCGTACGCGAGTTATTTTTAGTCAGTTCTTTGTCTGTATAAATTGTTGAATTAAGAGTTGGTACGAAAGGGTGCGTTGCCGGCTCGGGGCAGAGCCTCCGTGTTGGCGAGGACT
Source organism: Adoxophyes honmai (assembly GCA_005406045.1). Taxonomy (NCBI): domain Eukaryota; kingdom Metazoa; phylum Arthropoda; class Insecta; order Lepidoptera; family Tortricidae; genus Adoxophyes; species Adoxophyes honmai. The sequence goes on along the minus strand of BHDV01009012.1, from coordinate 12,737 downwards.
TAAGTTTTCGAGTCTACATTTAAAGAACTCTAGTCTTATTCACGGAAATCCCTTAAATACATAAATTGCTTCAACAAGCACTTGGGTAAAAACATAAGCTTTAGAAAATACATATTTCAGCGGTTTATTTCATAGTCTGTACTTATTCAGCGACTTGAAAATATCAGGATAAGCTGTTTTGAGACCATTCAGTACCAATCATATCTCAATTATAGTGGAATTAAATCGGTTAACCTTTTTAACCAAATTAGTTCCACATGTAACCCCGTGTGGTGCCGGGTTAGAATAGCACCTCCCCATTTCTTCCCGTGGGTGTCCTAAGAGTCGACTCTGGGAAAGGGTCAGTGTATTGTGGGCGATGGGCTAGCAACCTGTCACTGCAATATTACGTTTAACCATCTGGTAACCCTGAAATTGCTAAACGTGGCACTAGATTTTAGAATTCATGTGCTCTGCCTACCCCTCTTGGGAATACAGGCGTGAGAATATGTATGTATGTGTATGTAGTTCCACATGTTTCAGGTCAATTCGTGATCCATCATTAGGAGCAAAGCGCCACAGCGGCAAAGGTCGGATAGAGTAAAAAGACGTGAACGTATCCGTTTTATTTCTATATGAGTGAGTCTTACGTTAGTTTTATGTTTAACATAGCTCATTTGTAGAAAAGAACTCGAGCTTCTATAAAATCGCAGGATTAAACACGAAGCCTAGCCTTAAAAATGAATACTCAAAAGAGTCAAGTCTTTACAGCACTAGAGCCCCGAGAAAGGGTTTTAAGTATTCTGTCAACAGCTCGCCTGGCGCAGCGCGAGTTTTAATACGAACTGGAATATTGTTTGCAATGGCAATGTACTTTCTTGTTAACTGTTTGCAGTTTCGAACGGTCGTAATGAGATTCAAACGGAGCACGGGTCAAAACTCTGGCAAACGTCGCGAGCGTAAGACTATTATAAGGCGAAGGTGTAGTATACTTAATATACAACTGTAGGTATACGTAGTATAGTTACGTAGCTACTTGTGACATAATTTTAGGTATAAACATAAATAAAAGGAGTACCATAGCGGCAGGTTGCTAATTTCTTGTGTAAAGCGTGCCCAACCCAATTTCCTAAGTCGCCTCTTACATCATCAATTTTTAACACGAATTTGACAAAAGCTTCAAACTTATGCTATAAAATTTTACTCAAGAGTTAGATAATCCAAAGCCTCTCTTTAATAGATTTCCATACGAGCTTAAGTTACACTTAGAGAGATTTATCCACAGACGTGTTAGTTATGCGCGAATAAATCGAAAGATTTAAGGCTACGTTATTCCAGAAGACGTTTATTTATTAACATAGCCGTTCCATAGAAACCGAAATCTATCGATAACATTTTGCAAAAAGCTTTCGCTCGGGACTCGGTGAAAAAGTATTTTTAGTATCACATAACGCAACCTTCATTAAAACGAGCGTATAAATTTTGCCGTTTGAGCTCGTGCGGCGTTTTAGCTGCGTAACACGCGGATGCAAATTGCAAAAGTTTGGGCAAAAGGTAAATCATAAAATCATTTGAACATATACGTGCCAGTGTGTCTTTTTTCTCCCTAAATTGCGTCTGTTGTGTTGCTCTCTAACGTAACTAAATAAACTAAAGAGTTCGACGTTGAGCTGCCAAATTTTCTATACAATATGTCAGCTAATTTTGTCACCTCATCGTCTGTATGCGATTGGAGCTAAGAAGAGAAAAGTAAAAGTGCATAACAGTTTGTTAAAGCGGTTACAATGCTGGAGAAAGAAACAGTCAATTAGGAAACCTCCTGGAATCCTTTTCATAATTAGGTACAGTCAGCGTCTGATACATGTATACACTTTAGTACCTTTTCTAATTAACTTCATATTTGAACTCTCGCATGAAATTGTCACTGCGATCACAGTGACAAAGTACCAAAGTGTAACCATGTATCAGACGCTGACTGTACTGCGAATAATGATCACAATATTCGACGAAGACTAAATCAGTGAAATTAAATTATATGACATGACAGTGATGTTACGAGTATTCTCCAATGTAAACACACTGAACACGTCTATTACCACAGCAGCGTCGAGGCGTCAAAATTACGTATCACAGAGCATGCAAAATTAGACAGATCGACTCGCGCTCGATACCGAATAGAATTCTTAAATCATGACATTTCACGACGAAGGTGATACGTATAAACTGAGCATTTTGGTCATAAACATCCACTGTCGTGGCAGTTAATATAAAATAGGTAGAATAGAACTTTTTGGCGCTGAAATTCGCGTGCGCCAAGGTCGGGGCCAAATCCTATTCCCATTGATATACGTTTATATGACACGGTTGGGTAAGTGCATCGGTAAGAATTTATAGCTCCAGTGCCGTGATATGTGTTACTCCGTGACAGTTTGAAGTTTGGTTGGAACCTTGCAACGCTCACGCCAGATATTGAACCCTAAAAAGAAATGGCGGGGTTAAAGACGTGTCGTAGAATTTTATCGGTTGTTTCAGAAGTGGTTTTAGTAATGTTATTCTTTCTTTTTAGTTTAACTTGTATACACAAAACGTTACGTAGATGAAACAAACACAAACAATTTTAGTCGTTAGCCTGTCGTCTGAAACGTACTTAATACTATTCATAAGTTGCCTCTTAGGACATTCACGAAAAAAATGGAGAGGTGTCATTCTAAAGCTTAAATTCTATTTTAAGACACGGCTATGGAGAGGGAACCATTTACGTAAGATATGTTGCCCTAAAAATAAAAAATAAATCAACGAATTTTTTAAGTTGCTACTAATTGCTTAATGTGCTGTTTCACTATTACCAAGATAATAGGTAGTAGGCTCACGCAAAGTTAGCTATAATCTAAACCAACCTAATTAATTTGTGTTTTAACTTACTATTGTTGATTAGCAACTTGCACGTTGGAATATTTCGTATGTATTACCTGAAAAAAAAAAACACAAAGTAGTCAGAGATTTGAATAAGAAGATTGCCGAGCAGTCTGACTCGAAACTAGGTTAATTTACTAAAACTTTTACTGAAATGACAACCCTATATGATGCAAATAGGCATACACTTGCAGAAATCTACGTTTATGCATAATGCATTATTTCCACATGTGACCAAAATACAATCGCAGAGCCGGAGTTCAAGGACGTTACGTTTTATATTCATTTTCATGCACCAGTGCAGCGAGAGCATCCCGCGTACCGCCGGAACAACGCATATTCAACCTTGCTGCGAAGATAATAAAGCATACAGCGGGTCCAAGTCGATGATGTTGGCAAAGCGCACGTCAGGGTCTACGCCGTAGAGGCCTCTACGTCGTAGACGTGCTACGAGAATTTCGAGCAGATGCAGATTTCGCTAGAATATTAAATCTTATGTGAATAACCAACAATGCGGCGTCAAACGTGCTAACGCGGCAGTGTTTCAGGCGAAGGAGGAAAAATACTTCCTTGCTTAAGATGTGGAAAAAAAAACATGAACATGCATAAACATCACACCTGTAGTATTTCTAAACCAGGCAACCATGACTATTCCACGTTTGGTAGCCGCTTTTAGCACCATTTTTATATCTTAAGTTAAATAGAATTTTAAGTCATGAATTTACTTTGCACTTCATAATTTCGATAAAAATATTTTAGTTAATTAAAATCATATCAAAGCTCTTGCGTGTCATGCATGTCGAAGAAAATAACAGTCTTACTTTTATTACATAATGTACTTATTCATACTTGTATCCACGTCTGATAATAATCATATGGCATACCTAAGTTAAATCCCACCATGTAGCCGAAATCGACTTGATTCCAAATTAGACGATTTGTACAGTCAGGGAAATTGGATGTTTAGCAGGTTGAGATACTTTTAAAATTGGCCTGATTACTGTTTCCAGTCAGTTGCATGACATAAATACTCAATATTGAACTTCATGGTGAAGTTTGTCCTATAATGCAAACAAATTATGAAGGCGGTCAACCCGCTAAACATTCAATTTCCTCGACTGTACATAAACCTATAACTGGATATCAAACTAAACCAAACTATTTAAAAATCTCAGACCGCCTTCTCTCTCCGTTGCGAACTTACCACAAAGATAATCACTCCTTTCAACCGCCCTACCAACAATGAGCCAGAAATAGCTCAGACCCATCACACGGAAGCTCGCGCAATCCACAGAATCTGAGGATCTGTACCAGTACCACGAGTCTACCAATCGAAATACTTTTTATATTTATACAAGTGATCCATAAGGGATTCTTTTGCAGGCCCTTTTGTTTGGTGACTGCAGTGCTAAGAAGGCGCCGCAAGAGACTTAGCACACATTATTGCCAAATGGGGTAGGCAGAGCACACGAAACGATACATGGAGCAAACCATGACCGTTTTATACCCACTTCTAGCATAATATTTAGATATATGTCGCCTTAAAAATCCCTTAATCTACGTTGTGAGTCGCCTCTTGCGACATCCACGGAAGAAACGGAGAGCTGTTGTCCAAATCCTATCACACAGCGAAAACATTTGCAACACAAAAACTCGCCAAATAGGTATTAACAAAACAGAAACAGGTAAGTATAGCACCGTACAGTGCGAGTTACAGTTAAAATGATTGCACCCGCTAATAACAGCAAAAACTATTTGAATGGAGATCTTTTCTCCCACAAGCAACCGCTAGCGGCACTGTAAAATTCCCCACACAAACCGTTTACCCCGTCACTAGCGAGTACGGTCTGTGAACTCATGGTAAAGGCCCATAACCAGCGTACAGAGATACGCATCGGCTGCGCCTGACCTCAAAGCTTTGTGAGCTAGCGGGCAGACGTAGAATCGCGGAGACAGTACGTCGGGTCTTGAGCAATTACAGGGTCCTTTTATTGCCTTAAAATCCAGTCTTAATCGAAAAGTTCTGTGATCCTCAATTGATTTCTATCTCTAATTTATTTTGTGTGATATTATTGTTGAAAGTCGTCACAATACGGTGAACTAAATAGGATCATAACAGATTAATAACTCTGCATAAATAAATATTAAGCTGCAGAAAATACGAAATACCAGTATTAACGGTGTTAGACTATTTGTTTATGTGAAAAAAAAAGTCGTTTTACGAATGCTGCATGCTGCCACAAGACTAGTGCAGCGGGTGATCGCTCGAATTTATCTGTGCTACGCTACTGGCTCTTACTAAAGTGTTACGTCTCAGATATTTCCGCAGACTTAATACCGGCGACTGTACAGTACAGGCCGTTAAAATTCAGAGACAAACCAATTTCCAACCTCCTTTAAAAACACAGCTAAGAAACACAGCAAATCGCGTTACAAAAATGATTTCCGACCTTTTAATCATAGACTAAACGTTCGCAATATGCCGTCCACCGCTGCCGGCAATCGCTGGGCGGAAGGGAATTTTTCCCGTTGCCGCACGAAATCTCCCAGACAATGAGGAATTAAACAGAGATCAAAGGAGAATCCAATTACACAGGCCAGGGGCCAAGACGTGGCCCTAATAGGAGACAGGCTGGGAACGCAGGTACGAGTTTGTCATTTCACAGGATAACTATGTTTAATTTCTACTGGTAAATAGGTAACAAAAGTAAATGCTTTATTGTCCAAAAAATACAAGATGGTGAACTACAAAGGCGACTTATCCCTTAAGTTAAGGTGTCTCTTACAGCCGACCTTTGAAAGATACAAAAGAAACTTAATCATTAAGACTAACAAAAAGGGAGGCTAAAATAAACTGGTACAACTGGAAAACGTATTTGTAAAATCATCAAGTCATAGTATAAACTGTCATCGTTTTTCCTAAAGATTCACTTCAGGTTCAGATATGCCTTGGCTATATCGTTCACGGCACGGCAAATATGAAGTATATGAGTGATCTATGACAGGCGTCATCTGTCAGGATGGTGGAGGGCACATTTGTTGAGGGTATAACAAGGGCTTGGGCTTGGCATATCCGTTTCAGTAAATCTGTCCAGCCCGTTGCATTTTCACGATGGCCACACTAAACCTCATGCATCAAATGCTTAGTTCAGCACGCAATCGCGCGCTTGCTGAGCACATAAACATCAAATAAATCAACATTTTATTGACCTAATACGTCATCAAATGACAGTTCCTTTCACGAGATCGCACTATCATTTATTGTAAGTAACCCTGTAATAAAATAAGCTATTTTCCACGTGTTTAAAGTTTCTCTTAGATGATTACGAATTGTTACATAAAAATATTAGTATATTTTTGAGATTAAAATTTAATTTACATATACAATTTTCATAATACATCAAAAACATATTTGTAGAGCAATCCCGTAATTTTATAAAATAAATTTTCTAAATTAACTTTCTTCAGTTGTGTATTTAATGAAATACAATTAGGTACTTAATGTAAAATTCTACATAGTTAAAGCACCCTACAATGTAGTCTACCTTCGTATATAAACAGCCTTTTAGGCAAACAATAAGAGACATGTCGAAGTTTGGAGGCATTAGCGTCTCGCGTCTTCGCTCGGGTTATCACAGGAAGCTGTGCTCGAGTATAGACTTACGTAATTTAGGGCCTAAGGTTAAGTACTAACTCGAATCCTTTGGGCTTAAACGAGGCATAAGTTTATACTTAACGGTGTGCACGAAATTTTACGGCTCTTTTAGGCTTGTGGCTCCGACGTGTCGGAATAAAGCCATGTTAATAAACTGAGAGTATTAACAAAATAAATGCCGAAGTGGTGAGTTTCATTACGTTAAATTCAGTTTTCACTGAAACGCGAATATATAGAAAAGAAAATAAAAATTAAATGAAGCCTACGAATACGAGTAGAAATTCGAATATTATCCCTTACTAAAATAAGTACATATTTTATTAATGAAGTAGGTACGTATGTAAGTAGTAAGTTATGCTAACATTATTGGAAACGGAAAGCAAATCTGTACACTAATCGGAGCCAATGGATGACAATACTAGCAACATTACTAGAAACTTACTTTTACCTCATCGAGGTTTAACTGGAACTACGTCTCAGTACGTGACAGAATACACCCACGCTTCCGCTATGGAACGGATAACTTCGTTCCAAGTTTATTTATTGGATGCAGAATATTAATTAATGGAATAGCTTGATTGTCTATTGTCTTATTGATGTCATATAAGTATAAGCATTAAGAGAATTCAAACGATTACATGTTTCGGTCGCGTAAATATCTGCATATCTTTTATTAACTATCTACTTACCCGGAATGGTAACTCACTGCTGGGCAAAGGCCTCCCCCTTGTTCTCCACTGCACCCTTTCCAGATTTTTTTTATCCCATTGCAATGGATGCATTTAAATGACGTGGCCTGTTCAGTACAAATAGGAAAATCACGAAAATACTAGCGGGGTCAGTTTCTTGTCTCAAATTTGTCCACAGCCACTCGCAATATCGTGGGTAGAAAAATAAATTTAGTTAGGGAATCTTTGCCTTTGTAAATAGAGCCTCAATGGAGTTGTATAATTGGACGATTTCGCCGGGACACGACGCCTGCCCTAATGATAGAAAAGCTGGGAGTAATTAAAACTTTTTTACTGGGATGTTCCCGGTTTTTTTTTTCGGATTACGTTCCCTTTGAGCAAATTGAGTCGTGCAGCAAATGAGTTTGTAAATATTTTAAGAACGAATCTGACTTGCAAATCGGGTTAGTCTTTTATTAAGCTTTTATTTGAATTATTAATAGCCACTTACAGCAATTCCGGGCGAGGCAATTAGTGACACTTCTCGCGCTGAAACTGACACGGTGATTATGTTCACGCAATGATACATTCCCACTGGTTGAAAAAATAATGGAGTGCGAAAAACCTTAAGCACTTAATTAATGTATCACATAAATAAATATCACGCCTGTATACCAAAATGGGGTTGGCAAAACACACGAGACTTTACAAAAATTTACACTAAAAAAATGGCACGATTTGTGTATCGTTTTTAATTAAATAAGTATATAGAAAGTTTGTATACCATTAGTCCACAACATGTAGGCTAAAATACTATGGACCCATACATCCCGCAGCTCACGCACGCACGTCGCACACGTTCCTTTCTGGGCTAAAATAAAAAGTACGAACCTAATTTACTTCCACCGACAGTCTGAACAAAAGACGTAAAGGTAGCCAATAAAAAGAAGATTGAAAATAGTGTACTTTTTATTTTGTTTTTTTGATTAATCCCACTTCTGAAAAGATAAAGCTGCCATAACTAATTCGGATGGAGAATACGTCACGCAAGGTTTCTTGCGCATTCTAAAAATGTCGACGAATACATCGCCACGGCACTGTCACAAGCACGCAATCGCAAGGTAGACAATTCGACTGAGAATAGGTGACGGCTGGCACCGAAAGATAGGGGATGAAGGGAGACAGCCGGGCGTGAAGACCGAGGATCGGTGATACGTGGAAGAACGGTGAACGAGTTAGCAGACAAACATGGCGAGAAGTGGGGAAGGCACTGCCGCTGACCAGGATGTCAGGAAGCGAGAAGGTTCAGGGTGCTTACTCTCGTCACTAACAGCAATCAGAATGATCTATGCACTGGCCACTTTTGACTAAAGCAACTGAAGAAACTTAAGGTCCACGAGGCAGGCATACCGGGTATCCCAAAATTACGGGCCATGAACATGTTTTACTAAAAAAAAAACTGTATTTTATTCTAAAAAGAGAATGAAATAAGCTATCCGTTTCATTATTAAGACTGGCACAAAAAAAAACACAGTTAATTTGGTTCTTTTCCCAGATAAAGCAAGTAATTTTTAGGTGAAATCTTTTATTAACTAAGTATTACTAAGTCTCTTTCAAGCATAATCGTCCAATTTAAACATTTCAGGTACCACTTTCTCTTCAACTCCTAGTTTTGAAACACCCTGTAATTGTGCACGTTCTACGACTAATAAGACGATGACAAAGTTCACTGCCTCCCTGTTAATCTTTAACCTGCCTTCCCGATGCTTCTCACCACTCCCATAAATCACGTGTATATTTTAAAACGTTATCAGAACACGATGGTTTCCATTAGAGCGACAACCGAGCCGCCGGCGATAAATTCACGGCACCACTAGCCCTTCCCGTTATTAACATCGTTAACCGGCGTCACGGGTCTTAAGCAAATGCTCGCAAATTAATAAACTTTGAATAATGATCCTAGGAGAGCGGTCAGCGTTCAACGAAGCTCTTTGGAGCGACGCTTGCACTACTGCAGTGATCGCATACCTTTTCATGAGGGATTCCTTTAAAAAAAAGCGTTGAACACTAAGGGAAGCCTGTGTGACAGAGAAAGACCTATTATCTCTTTAATACAACGCCTCTTTACTTCTTCCATGGATGTCGTAAGAGATGATTAAAGGAAATAGGTCAACGTACGTTGTAGATGACAAGCTATCAACCTGTCACTATTACGAGTATACCTCTCTTCGTAGCAACGAAATTATTATGACAACCATGGCAACATCGGCAAACTTAAGTTAGTCTTTCAATCCGTTATCCTTGATAGTATTTATTTGTCTAATAACTACTAAAGTCGAATAGATAATGGTACACTTGGTCGATTTTTAGGAGTAACTCGCTTGCACTTGGACAAGTGAACGGCACCAGACTTGATCGATGAAACGGAGAGATTACGAAGTGTCACTAGTAGTTCTAGCATGATGTAGTGCCGATTAGGACTTAGACCGTGGACAGAGTTCATGAAGATTAATTATGTTCCATGGTTTGCTGTCAAATATATAGTGACATGTTTCTTTGGTACATTCACCACTAAAATATCAATTAATCTCTACTATTTTCTTGATTTTTACGCAAAATTAGGAAGCTTTATACTGGGTAATCTGTAAGACATCAACAATCTCGCACGACTAGATAGCAACATTATAAACAAGAACGTTTGTTCTACGTTGTTCTCTTTGTTTTGTTTTGTTTTATTAAAATCAATACATGAATCGAAAATTACGTTTCAAGTTTTTATTGCACTGTCGTTACATATTTAGGTCTATGTGTGCTTTCAGTGAAAACGCGGTTTAACGTGACACCAAAAAACTGGGCAAACGTCCATTAGCTGCCCATACACGGGTGAGGTTTATCACACAAACACCGCCGCCGATATATTTGCGCTATGAATATTGCTGCATCCAGCGGCGACCCCGACATACATACATACAATCACGCCTATGTTCTTAAATGTAGGCAGAGCACACGAAACGTAACAGACAAAACCGTGATTATGACAGCATAATGTTAGGTTTGAAAACAGATGGAAGAGATAGTACATAATAGATAGGTTACTACCCTGTCTCCTAAAATATACCTTAACCTACTTCCTTAGTCACCTCTTACGGCATCCACGAAAGAAACGGAGAGGTGTTACTCTGAACCCGACACCACACGGAATGATTAGCAGAGATTATTAAATTTATTTACGGGTATATTCCATGTTGTTGGGACATTATGCGCTTGCCACTAATAAAACTTATAAAAATTCAATAAAGCCACCCCGTTCCGATTCAAACTTTAAAACTGCGAAGTTTCTAATACTCGAGATTTGTCTCTGAAAGAAACGATCATAAGCAGCGAGTTCAGCGAGTGCAGCGAGTGCAGCGAGTGGAGCGAGTGGCTCAAACGGCGCGAAATGCAACTCGTAGGAAGGTCAGGGGTGCCGCGGCGCCACTTCGCAGCCCTAACGACTATCGGCCTCGACAGGGCTGTCGCAAATTGCAGATTACTAAAGGGCAGGGAGACAGCCAGCGACCTTGAAATGTTTGCCAAGAAACATTCACAGCTATACAGGGGTCGAAAATAGACCGTAATTTTTTAACCAGTCGGGTAGGTACATGCGTCTGAAAACCCCTATGAAGTTTTTCATAAAATTACATGTAAAAAAAATACGAAAATCTATAAATATGTCTTTTGTATTCCGGCTCTTAGTCAACCGCGTAGCATCGCAACGTCGAACGATCGCAGGTGCTTACGCGGGACTTACGTAAGGGGCGTAAGGTAGATAAAACACAGGGTGCAATGACCTGAATAACGATGAAATATTTGTCTCACAAGGTTAATCACGAAAATTTTCAAGAAATTTACAGTTTTCAGACGCGTATATCTGTCGCTTCAGGTCTAAAGTGTCGTTAAGCGTGAGGTGTGCCACACCATATCTATTTAACACACGATCTGTGCTTTGGACACACACTGTATATCTTTACTTTGAATCTAAGTGGCACCCCTGTTGGTTCTACCAACCGTCACAATAAGGACCAAAGGGCGTCGCCCGCGAAATAAAATGCTGCTTGCGCCATCTGGTGTAAACGGCTGTAGGACCCCGCAACTACGACACAAGTACACAGTCCGATTTAATGGCAATGTAAGTTAATGTTGTGTCGTATTAGGAGAGAAAACGAAGCGAACGATGCTTCTTGTAAGAGAGGCTTTTCAATTTCAACAAGAGAAAAACGGACACAAATCGAAGCCTACAGAAGCCTGTTACTAGCAGTGACACGCATTGCAACATTTACAATGTTCAATGACGAGATAGAAAGAATAAATATATAAACATCACCGCCTATTCCCTGCGGAATAGGCAGAGGCAAGAGAGTGCCATTTTCTTCTGTTCTGTACTTTTCTCTCATAATCCATGTACATCCCTCTTTACATTCTAGACGGTCTTTGGTTAATTTTAAATTGGCCTCGCATCAAAACTTCGCCGATGAAAACATAGTGATAAATAAAATCTGTTATTTTAAGCAAGTCAGATCAATTCGATATGAATAAAAACAGGTTCGTAGCTCACCGCCTATAATATAACTTAACAAGAACTTGGAGCTCGGTATCTTGGTAATATCGAAACAAAATCAGTGCATTGATTCATTCTCGTTTATGATGTCCGTAAATTCTTTGCGTTACGATCCGACGCGGGCAGTTTGGTATAAACAGCCTGTTACCCACTAAGTAAAATGGATTCTCATTCAGCCTATTCATCATATCTGTCAAAACAGATGCTACTAGCAATCAGGATGCGAGATAATTTGACTGAAGCATACTCATACAGGTTTACAGACTATCAAACAAACGACACAACATCATAAAGGGAAGGGTTATGTTCTATTCCTAGTGTGGGATCCCAAAAGGAAAGAAAGAGCATCAAACGCCGCTTGAGCGAGTGATTTCCATTAGAAGATAGGTTTTTATCAAAGAGCTGAGCGCCAGTTAGCCTGTTTCTTTGTGATTCTAATGCAGCCCCTTTAAATCTCATTACTAGGGCCAGACATGGCTAGCGTTTTTGCGGCATATCCTACTAGGATGGTTAAACGAAATGTTTTTTTTTTTTTTAATAAACAAAGCAGTTGCGACGATAGCTGTTTATGAAAGGTTTAAGTGTTTATTATGAGACGGTACTGAAGAAATATTAGGTTATTATCTTCGATTTTTATGACTTCTCATACACACGTCACGCCTGTATTCCCAAGTGGGGTAGGCAGAGCATACGACACGCTACATAGACGCAATTGTGACTATTTCACGTCCCGTAGCCATAGGCCGAGGTATTTCTCACAATGATTCACAGCAAGTTATAAATATATGTAAGTAACTACTACGTAATCAATACATCTACGTAATCAATCTAGAAATAACGGGGATACCAGAGGTAGCCAATGAGAGTCCGATTCATCTCCTGCGCTTGGTTGGACGCAAATTGGGCGTTTCTGTTGACGAGCGCG